>JTLS01000924.1:0-12309 GCA_000826855.1 Basidioascus undulatus | reverse complement strand
TCCCCCTTCCCCTCGCCCGCTGCACAGCGACTGTCTCCCTCCCCGTCACCCGCCGCCCAGCGCACCTCCCCCTCCCGGCTCTTCACTCCCCTATCCACGGAGTCCACGCCCCAACCAAACCGCAGCGGTGGCGGGGCGGGAACCTCCATCCCCTCCGTCTCTCCCTCCGCCGCACCCCACGTCCCCGACCCCCCCCTGCCCGCGGAGCTCCTCAAGCCCACCCCCCCGCGGCGCGCCCTCCGCGCGCGCAAGCCGGCGCAGCAGAACCCCTTCACGCTCGAGCACGCGCGGTACCAGCGTGCGCTCCTCCGGAACGGGTGGGAGGACGCGGTGGTGCGTGCCCCTCGCGGCGGGGGGCACCGCCCTGCCGGTGCTGCGGTGGTCGAGGACCAGTTTGATCTGGCGGACGGGTGGATGGAGCCGGATGAGGGAGAGAGCGAAGAGGCGAGAAGGCAATGGGAGGAGAAGGCGCGCAGAAGGGAGGAGAGGAGGAGGAAGGAGGAGGAGAGAAGACGGAGGAGGGAGGTGGAGAGGGAGATTGTGGGGATGTTTGGCGGTGAGCTGAGCGAGAGCGAGAGTAGCGGGGTAGAGGGAGAGGACAGGGGGGAGAAGGGGAAGAAGAGGGCTGGTGCTGAGAAGGAGGGGAGGAGGAGGAAGAAGACGAAGAGGCCGGCGGTGAGTTTGTGTTGTTGCATCTCTACGTTCTGACGGGGATCCTATGCTGACTTGGATTGGCTTGTCCAGCTCGCCCCTCGTTCAAACGTGCGTACTCGCGGTTTGGCCAAAGAGTGATCGTCGCTGACGCTCCATCCCTCCCAGAACGCCGCTGCGTCGACCTCCCGCGTCGTTTCCCGAAGCGTCTCGCTCCCGCCCTCCGAACCGCCCTCCGATGCGCGTCGCGATTACTCCTCCGACCCCTCGCAGTCGCAGTCCCAATCCCAGACTCCCCGGCGACGTGGACACGCTTCCCCCGCGCGCGGACCTCGACATATCTCCGTCTCTTCCTCCTCCTCCGACGAGGACGAGGAGCAGCCGGACTCCCTCGCGGCTCGTCGACGACGCGAAGCCGACGAGGAGGAGCAAGCGATCCTGGACGAGCAGCGCCGGCGCTTCCTCTCGCGCTCGATGCCGGGCGTGTTCGCCAAGCGCGCGCTCGCGGACCTCGAGCTCATGCGCAAGGAGCAGGAGGCCGCTGCGCGCCGGGCGCGCTGGCGCTCGTCGACCCCCGCCGCCGCGGCGGGGGACGAGGAGGAGGACGGCGAGCTCCGACCGGGCAAGTCGCATGTCCGCCGCGGTGGGGGTGGGGCCGCAACACGCGACTGGGCCGCGCTCGGGGGCGAGGAGTCTTCCGGCTCAGAGCCCGTCATCGAGGTGGAGGACAGCAGCGACAGCGCGAGCGAGGATGGTGGCGCGGGCGTGAGGGGCTGGCTCGTCGAGGATGGGGACTCGGAGGAGGAGCGCGAGCTCCGCGCTGTCGGGGGGGACTTTATCGACCGCATGCTGACGCGCGCGGCGGGCCCGCGGAAACGCCCTGGCCCGGGAGGGAAGAAGAAGAAGGGGAAGAAGGACCGGCTCGTCGATGGCGGGAAGAGGAGGAGCGGCGGCGGCGGTGGCGGCGGGACGAGCCGAGCCCGCGGAGGCGGTGGTGGGGGGAGTCCGAAGCAGACTCGGCTGCCCTTCAACCCCGCCCCGCCGAGGACCTCGACGTTCACGAGCGCACGCGCATTCTCTCGCACACCCAGCGAGGTCCACCGCCCCACGATCGTCATCGACGACGACGAGTCGATCTTCTCGTTCCCCGTCGCCTCACCCGCGCGCAGAGTCGCAGCGGTGGCGGCCAAGAAGCCGACCCGGTCATTCGCGACCGCTGCGACTGTGCCCCGCCGCCGCCGCCGGCCAGCCGGCGGTGCAGCTGCGGACGTCCCAGCCGCGGGCCCCATCCCTCCCCCTGCTCCGCCGCGCACAGCGATGTTCCGGCCGGACGAAGCGGAGCAGCAGCAGGACGGCGAGGGCTGGGCGCAGGTCGGCGACTCGTCGCTCGACTTTGGGATCCGCCCGCTTCCTTCCGGTGCGCGCTTCGCCGACTCGACGATGATCGGCAAGGGCCGGCTGCACGAGCTCCTGGCCGTGGACAAGCCGCCCGACCTGCTCGCCCCTCGTCCAACCCCCAGAGCGTGCACGCCGTTCGGCCAGCCGCTCAGCGCCGACTTCGACGCCGCCGCCGTCGGGGACGCGCTGCCTGCGCTGTTCGACGCGATCTTCGACGCGATCCGAGCGGAGGACCCGCCGAGCAAGGCCGTCCCGCCCGACGTGGAAAATACCCTGCGGTTCCTCTGTCTCTACGCGACGAAGATCGCCGGACGCGAGGGGGACGAGGACGACCTGCGCCTCAGCGTCTTCTCGCAGCTCGACCATTTGCACGACCGCCTCGCCGCGCTCGACGAGGACGCCCAGCGCGCGCTCACCCGCGCTAGCTCTGCCAATATCCTCCTCGAGCTCGAATGGTTCGCAGTCGAGTTCGCATTCCGCACGACGGGCGGCTTGGGGGAGGACGATGCGCTGGACGCGGCGATGGCGCGGCTTGCTGGCCGGCTGCTCGAGCGCGGCGTGCACGAGGCGGTCCGCCCGCTCAAGACCCTCACACCGGACAACATCCGCACGACCCTCATCGACGAGCGCGCGCTTGAGCTCTGGGTCGCGCTCGTCCATCTCGGGCAGAGGCGTGCGGCGGGCTCAACGCTCTGGGACGTCGTCGCGCCCGCGATCGCGGACCACATGTCTTCGCATCCCGGTAGGCCGCCGATCCTCGCGGCCGAGGCCACGTGGTACCTCGTCTTTGCGCTCTGTGCCGCCGCGCAGTTCTCGGCGACGGGAGTGGCGAGCGCGCAGCCGCGGCTCGGACCGGACTGGACGCTCATCTCGGCTGCGCTGGGGCACGTCAACCTCAAGTCCGCGAATGAGCAGGCCGAGCGCGGGAGATCCGGCGTCGCGCTCGCCCAGCGCGATCGATACGTCCGAACCGTCTTCGCGCGCTGTCTCGTCCTGGCATCCAAGTGGCATTGGAAGCTCGATGCCCATGGCGGCATTCTCGCGCGCCTGTTCGACATCCTCAACTCGCGCCGACTGCAGAACCTCGTCGTCGAGAAGAAGCACGACTTCCCAGCCTTCATCCGCAAATACGACGCGAGCCTCAGCGGCGAGCTCGACCGCTCCGACACGGCGTTCCACATCTTCCTCAAGCTCCTCGGCCGCGCGTTCGCCGACATCAACGCCTCCGCGGCACTCTCAGACCGCGAGCGCACCAAGACGCTCAACCGGCTCGTCTCGCGCGTCAGCCCGACGCGGACGATGGGCTTCACGCGCGAATCGCCCGCGTCCGCGCGCGAGCTCTCCATCCTCATCAATCACTACAGCCTGGCGATGATGCTGCTCTACCTCCAGCCGTCGGGTGCGCGCCCGCGTCTCGCGCAGGCCAAGGGCTTCCTCCGCTTCGCCGACGCGGACTGGGGCAGCCGCCGCATCGCCGTCCGCGCGATGATGTACATGGCCGTCCTGCACCGCCACCACGCGCTCGACCTCCAGCCCGTCGTCGAGTGGTTCGCGCAGATGACCGAAGTCCTCCTCAAAGAGCTCGCGGATGTCGAGAAGGAGCAGGCCAAGCTGCCGCCCGCCGAGCGAAGGCACGGCCGCTCGCGCGAGAAACAGGACATCGCGATGACGGTCCAGATGGTCCTCCGCTCGATCCAGCACGTTATCAGCGCGTCCGGGCTCGACAGCTCCCGCAACCAGTCGCGCTCCTATCCGGATCCGATCCTCTTGCATCCATGTACGTCGCCTTACCTCTGGGCTGCAATCTCGCTGCGTGCTGACCATGTTCTTGTCCGGCAGCGTGGACCAAGAGCATCCTCACTTCGCCACTCGCCCTGACGCCAGACATCGGCCTCGAGGTCCTCAAATGCGTCCAAGCCTTCCTCGACTACCGCGCGGAAGCACTGCCCAACGCCGTCCCGCATCCTCCGCCGGCGCTCGCTGTCGTCGAGGACGAGAGCCAGGAGGACGAGTTTGGCGCGTTCGACATCGACCTCAACGACCCCGCGCTCAACGCTCTCCTCGGCGGCGGCGTCGCCGACGACGCCGAGGTTGCGGAAGACCTTCTGAAGGCGAAGGACCGGGAGTTTGCGGAGGTGAGGCTTCACGCCTCATCTGTATTTGCTCGCGATTCGGCTGATACCCTTTCCCCATCGAATCGAAAAGATCGTCAAGTCCACCATCTCGCCTGCCCTGTACCGCGTGCTGTCCAACATCTACATGCCGGGCGTCGATACTCGAAGCGCGGCCGACCGTCGCGAGTACGTGGACAAGGTCGTCGACTGCTGGGCTGGCTGCTGCCACGTCCTCGTGCAGCACGATATGGCCGTATGTCTCGCTTCATCCCTCTCGCAAAAGCGCGTTGCTTATCGATACCTTGCGCGGACCGCAGGACTGGACGAGCTATCTCATGTACGGCGCCGAGTCGTACAAGCGCATCGCCGACGTTGCCGGAAGGCAGCACGTTGGCTTGCGGCTAATGCGTCGCATCGCTTTCCTCGCCCCGGAGGCCTACCACGTACGTTGCCGCCGTTCCGCTACCCAAGCGAGATGCTGATACCGCCTACTTCTGCAGGGCCTCCGCCCCCAGTTCTTGGAGGTCTGGTTCACGTGTCTCGTTGCTCGCGAAATCTCGTCCGAACACACTTATACCTCGACGCTTCTCAACCTCGACCGCGCTCAGCCGGAGCCGCACCCTCTCCTCGTTAACCTGCCCTGCGTGCCCGTGCCAGGACGCAACACCATCTCGTTGACAGAGGAGCAGCTGGAGGATCAGCGACTCGGCTTGCTCGACGGTGCGTACTCTTCGTTCCGATTCGCCTGTTGTGGAGCTGAGAGGACTTGCTTGTTGCGCAGCTGTCTTCGTCAACGTCGCGTCCGAGCTCGCTCGTACCGACGGGCAAAACTTCAAGAACAAGTCCGTCATCTACGGCTGCATCACCGGGATGCTCGTCGCCATGGAAGACAACTACAAGGTACGGCACGAGCACACTCGTGACCAAAGACCCGTTGGAGAATGACCAACTCCTGCAATCTTCCCAGGACGTGTGTTCTACTTTGGAGGACGCGCACCTCGACCGCGAGACGTACAAGCGCTTCAGCCTTGGCGTGGTCCGCAAGCTGCTCGACCGCGCCAGCGCCTACATCAACGAGCGGACGACGAACGGCCTTGCATTTTGGACTTCACAGCTCGCTGCGGCGGGTGGAAGCACTTGATCCCTCCACCTCACGTTCTCCTCATTCCCTTATCTGAACCCTCATTGCACGCACTGTTAAGCATCACTCACAATATACCAACCACGTTTTCGCACTGCCCATGTTTGTATTCGTATTCATTGCCCGCATTGCCTCTGCACCATGTTCTGCCTTTCGAAATAGCTCTGCCCATACACGATGTCCCCGGATTGCCTCGCGCTGCTCATGGTTGTACTCGTATCCATTTCCCGCATTGCCTCTTGCACTTTTGTCTGCCTCTCAAACAAGCTCTGCGAATGCACACGCCAGATGGCAAGCGAAAAAGTCTATCTCAGACACGCCGACCGCGAGTCGGTGATGCATTCTGTTGCAGTGCGAAGGCCTCAGCTGTACATTTTCGGATGCGGGCGCACGAAAGAAGATGGGTGTGAAGATGGGTGGACTAGTTTCTAGATTGCTGCTACGCGATATGAAAAAGAAAAGAGATGGGGCGGTTTGCACGAAGAAAGGCGGAGGGAAACGAAGAAGATTCTCGGCCCAAATGAAGAAAAGCAAAGAGACGAAGGAGAGAAGGCATTCCCAAAGAGATCGAGCACGATGAAACCCCCGACAGGAGTGCGCGCATAAAGCCAAATGAGGTGATGTGATGAATACGACAAACGATGGACGACGACTACCCTGAACAGAGATACTAAAGAAAATCGAAAAGGGGAAAGGGGGGAACGAAGCAATGAGATGGAGTGGTGCAGCGGCGGTCGACGGAAACGGTTCCCGTAAGGAGCGCTCTTGATCGATAATAAACAAAAGGGGGCGGGAGGAGTAGGAGAGGGACGTGCGGGGTGCGTGTGCGTCGTGTCGTTCGAGCGTGGGTCATGAAGGCGGGAATGATGGATATGGATGGAAAGAAGAGCAGAGCAGATGCCGAGATCGATAATGCGGGATGCGACGGGCGTGATGTTGGTTGTTGTGTCCTTTAGACGCGGTATCGGGGATGGAACGGGAGCGTATGTACGAGTAGAGCACGAGCGAAGAAAGAAACGGGCGGGGGGTATCGGGGGAGGTTGGGAGAGGGCGTGCGGGCGGGGGTGTTTACGCGGATGTCGCGCGGCGGACCATCTGTTCGAGCGCAGCACCAACATCAACATACAAACCAACGCAAGGTGAAGTCAAAGAAAGAGTAGAAGAGCAGCCACGCACCTCGCGCGCCCACTTGGCGGTCCGGCGCACGGTCTCGGAACCGCCGCGGGTGCGGGCGTACTTGATGAAGACGAGGACCCACTCCTGGCGGAAGAGGTCGCCGACCTCGCCGCGCGGGAAGGCCTCGGCGATGTCGCCGAGCAGGCCCACGGCCGAGGACGTCACGGCGAGCGTGCGCTCCTGGTCGTTCGCGCAGAGCGCGATGAACGTCATCATGCTCGGGACGTACGGGAGGATGAGGTTCGCTGGACGTGGAGATGGGCGCGTTAGCCGGGTGGGAGAGCATGGTGAGAGTGGACGGAGACTTACCCTTGTCCGCGGACTTGAGTCCGGTGACGATGCCGACGTACGCCTCGAGCAGGCCCTCCCGTAGGGAGGCAATGTACTCGACGAGGTCAAAGTTCATCTGCCACCCGAACTTCTAGTCAGCGTACAAGAAACACACGCGCAGTCTGTCGAACACAACGCACCGGGTCCGGCACGACGGTGCCCGCCTGAGCGAGCACGTTCATCGTGACCTCCAAGTACGGCTCGAACTGTCCGCCAATCGCGAGTGCGATGTCGCCGAAGCAGGAGAGGATGGGGGGCTTGACGGAGCGGTGGATGACGGGGCTCGCGAGGTTCTCGAGGAGGACGTTCATGAACGAGTTGCAGTAGGGGCCGCACGCCTCGCCGAGCGCGCGGCAGACGTCCCCAATCAGCCCGACGGCGATCGAGCACAGCGCGTACTCCTCCGTCGCCTTGAGCGCCTCGTACAGGAAGGGGAGGAACGCCTCGAGGTACGGGTGGAAGTCGCTCTCGAGCGCTGCGGGGCGGGGTAGGGCGGACGTCAACAGCTGCGGCAAGGCAGCAAAGAGAAGAGAAGCAAGCGTACCGGAAGTGAGGGCGCCGACAGCGAGGAACGCGTCCTCGAGGACGGTCGAGTGCTTGCCCGCAGACTGGATGAGGCGAAGCAGAATAGTCATGATCCTGTCCGCAAGCGGGCGGATGTCGCGGTTGAGGTGGCGGATCAGAGACTGCGGGCGCCGAACCCTCCCAATTAGCACCAGCTACGAACAAGCCAAGCCAAGGCCAAGGGACGAGGGCGATTTCGATCTCCGACAGAAGGGGAGAACAGGGGAGAGAAGGGAAGAGAAGGGGAAGGGGAAGAGGGGGAAACGACGCACGGTAAGCACCGAGCACAGGTTGCTCTGGAGCTCGTTCCAGTTAGCGTGGTCGTCTGCGCCGAGGAGTTGGTTCTGCATGCCCAAGAGCGTCTCCATCCGGTCGAGCACGGCGACGGTGAGCTTCGAGACGGTCTCGAGCGCGTCCTGCGGCGCATGCATCACGAGCGTCGAGATGGCCTCGTACGCCGACGTGCGCGAGTTGTTCTCGTTCGTGCCCCTATCCCGCATCCCGCATCAGCCACATGCGGCAAGGAAGGCCCCGGGGAGGGAAGGGAGGAGGGAGGAAGGCGCACGCACCGCTCGGTGACGCGCATGAGCGCGGTGATGATCCCCTCAAAGTACGGGCTGAGCGGGGTGCTCTGGATCTTTCCCTCGGCGTCCTCCTGGCCCGGCAGCTGCTCCGCGAGGTTCATCAAGCTCCAGCAGCAGTTTCCCGTGATCTTGGGGCTGTCGTCCAGTCCCGCAACGAGCGCAGAGACGAGCTCGTGCAAGTGCACGTCGGGCTTGATAGTCTGCACGAGGAGGTCCGAGATCCGCCCGAGCGTCCACGCCGTCGTGTCCTTCACGTGCACGTGCGGGTCGCGCATCATCTCGATGAGCGTCGGCAAAGCTTGCGCGACGAGAGGGGCGAGCACGCGCGCGTCCGGCCCGTCGAGGATGGACCCGAACGCCATCACAGCCGCCTCTCGCTGGTGCCAGTCCGCGGAGCGGATGTGCGACTCGACGAAGGGGATGATGGGCTGGACGATCGCGTCCCCGACGGTCTGCGCGAGGAGCGAGAGACACGTCCCTGCCGCCATCGAGACCGTCCACTCGTCGTCCGTCGCGTCCTCGTCCTGCTGCGCCAGCAGCTGCAGCAGCACGGGTAGGATCTCGGGCAGCGCGACCTTGGCGAAGTTCTTGGACTCACGCTCGGGCGGCTCGCCGTACTCTGCAGCCTGATCAAAACACAAGCCATACAACGATCAGCCATCAGCGATCCATACTCTCATTCTCCTTTTCTCCCATTCCAACCCCGGAGAGGAGGAGAAACGACGCACGTCAGCAGCCTCGATAGCGAGCTCGATCTCCTCGTCGCAGACGGTGCTCCAGAACTCGATCGCCTGGAGCGCGACGCCCTCCTCCTGGTGGCGCATGCCGAGGACGGTGAGGCCGAACAGCGCGCGCTCCATGTAGAAGCCCATCTTGTCGTAGTAGAGTTGCATGATCTTGACGAGACACTTGAATGCGCCGATCTGGACCTCCGTCAACGCCGACTGCGTCGCCTCGCACACGACCTGCATGATGTAGTTCCGCTCGCCCTGCACAAATCCACACAACCCGTTCAGCGTTGAGTGGGCGGCGTTAAGGACTAGTTGAGGGGGATAGACGCACCTCGCGCTCAAAGTTCTCCCGCACAAACTCGAGCGAGTTCAGCAGCGCGGTGATGGCCGCATGCTGGACCTCCGCCGAGGGCTCCTCCTTCCGCGCACCCTGCACGACGGCTGTCAAGATCTCGTTTGACCGAGCCTGCAGCGCCGCCGGAGACTGTTCAGTCCCGCACCACATTAGCATTCACGACCTGTACACCATCATCTCTTCCTTCCTCCACCCTTTTCCTGTCCTCTGCAGCTCCCAGACGAAGAGAAACGCAGACGTACGACACTCTCGCACACAAAGCCAATCGCCATGAGGGTGTAGATGCGCTTCGCCTCGTCCGCGGCGTCGGCGACGTTGGCGAGCAAGCCGGGGATGAGCTCGGGCCACTGGTCGACGGGGAGCTCAATCGTGGCGACGGCGGCGACGACCTGGGCGGCGGCGTTGCCGACGGCCTTGGTCGAGAGCGTCGCGAGCGTGGCCGACTTGATCTGCGAGCGCGCGCCGGCGTCAAGCGTCAGCCACCGCTCGGCTTGCGCGGCTTGCCGGGCGGCGTCCTGTATAGGAGGACAGTGTTAGCTGGCTGGAGGAAAGAGGTGTAGAAGGGATTGAGGGCTCACCTTGGCGGAGAGGGCGTTCTTGAGCGCGATGCCGGACGCTTGACGGATATGCGGCTGCTGTCCGTCGTTTGCGAGTTCTTGCGCGAGCGTGAGGACGTAGCCGGGCTATGTACGAATTATGTAGCAGATTCAGCTTCCTCCTTCTCTGGGTCCATCTCAAACGAAAGGAGGGTGGGGGAAAGGAGGGAAGATGCGAGGAGACGCACGAAGTTGTCATTGCTCGCCTGCTCGAGCTGCTGCGTCGCCGACGCGCGGATGGCGGCGTCTGTCGATCCCAACCGCAAGTGTAAGAGACCACACCGGACTCGAGATGAGGAATAAAGGCAAACGCACCCGGCGAGAGCGAGTTGGCAAGGAGGGTGCTAGCGTCGACGCTCATGGCTGGGGCGTGGGGGGTGCGGGGGCGATGATAACACGAACTAGAAGAAAAAGGGAGATGCGTAGAAAGAGGTCGCGGATGGATGGGTGCGCCGGTGTGGATGGGGAGGGTACGCGGCAAGGAAGGTGGATGATGAGCCAGCAGCAAGGGCGAGGCGAGCAAGAGGAAAAGCGCGTCGGGGCGCAAGCTCGGCGAGGGCGGGCAGGCAAGGGGCGCGTGTCAAAGAAATCAACGCAGGCAAGCTAACACTTCAGGGTCGCTGCAGTGAAAATCAATGCATTAATACTGTCATGGCAAGTTGTTCATGTTAACAGATGCTGATGCAGAGATCTCTGTCTCTGTTCATCTTCTGCGACGAAGGCCGGGAGTCCTTTACAGCCTTCGCGGCGTCGTGTCTTGCAGGCTGCGTCCCGTCCTCAAACACTCCACAGCGTCCCATCCACCTCACAACGAGATAGCGCATATCGAGCAGTCTACGGCATTTTTGCAAGTACTGCAGACAAGCCTGCGACCCTAATGCGAAAGCAACACGCCCAAAGCGAAAGCAACGTCCCCAGGATAAGAGCAGCGTCTGTCCTTCCATCATCTTCAACCCGATACAGTCTACGAAACCGAGTCTACAGCCCCGACGCCCACTTCCCCGTGGGGCTTCTCGCCTCCCTCCTACTCGAGCGCGTCGAAACCGCCGGCTGCGTCGGCGCCGGGGCAGGGGTGGACCTCCTCCTCTCCCTCATCGCCCTCCTCCCCCCCTTCTCCTTCCCCTTCTCCCTCCTCGCGCCCCTCTTAATCTCCTCCACCCGCCTCTCCAACCCGTCCTTCCACTCCCTCCACTCCCTTACCACCTCCCCCGCGCTCTCCCCCAGCTCCCGCTCGCCCTCCCGTGTCCTCCTTCGGCCCATAGCCCACCCACCTCACTCTATACTCCCTCCCCGCCTCCTCCCCTCGCTGATCCACGATGCGTTCGACCTCGTACGCCGGGTCCTGCGGGTCTCCCTCGGGCTCCGGGGGCGCGCCAGCGCGCGCGAGGGGGTCGACGGGGGGCCAGGAGGGTGGGGCGTGCGCCGTGAGGGGCGCGCGGGAGGGTCGGAAAGTCCCCCCCTTGATTTGGGTTTTGGAGGAGGAGGACTTGAGGGACGGGTGCGCGACGCGCGCGTACTTCTCCGCCTCGCACAAGGCATGCTCGATATCCACGAGGGTCACTCCCCTCCTCCGCCCCTCCGCAACGCAGGGGATGTCGGACACCCCAACCCGCGCCCAGTGCTCCCCCTGCGTGCGCTCCAACCACCGCATCGCCTGCAGCTCCACCACCCGCACGCGCGGGCCAAACATCTTATCCAGGCACGCGCGGCTCCCCGGCCCGCAAACGACGTACTCGTTCTCCGGCAGATTAACAAAGGGCGTCATGTTCAGATCGAGGAGGACCTGGAGCGCGGTAAAGTCCCCGAGGGAGGGGTACGCGCGGAGGAGGGCGATGGCGTCTTGAAGGTGTGTCTGGGCGGCGAGGGTAGAGGGGAGGGAAGTGGACATGAGGAGGGACAGGAGGCGCAGGTGGTTCGACGCGTTCGAACAGTACCCGAAGGAGGGGGCGGGGATGATGTATGCCGGGGAGTAGAGCGGCGTCCCCGCGCGGGAGGCGCGGACGAGGACGGCCTCGTACGAGGCGGGCGTGAAGGTCGAGTATTTGAGGGGGCCCAGTGAGGAAGAGAGGAGCTCCCAGGTCTCGATGCGGTTGAACAGGCGGAAGAGGATGACGCGGACTGTGGGCGCAGGACGAATGTTAAGCTTGTCGGACGGTGGGAGGGAGGCAAGTGGGGCGCACAGCACATTTCCTCCGCCCCCTGGTCCCCCTCCCCAATAACCCTCCCAATGATAAACTGTGTATTCCGATCGTTGACCCTAAATACATTGCAGAATTTATGCTCCCTCAGGATCCTATCTTCCTATCCCCGTCCCCCTTTCCTCCATAGAGGACTCACCAATCGTAAGCCGGAATCTGGCTCGAATTCATCAACACGCTCCTGAGCACATTGGGACCCATGCCGCGCGTCCAGCTGCGTAGGCCCTCATCCCTGGTCATCCGCCACAGACCCTGCAGCCCGTTCCGGTAACCCAGCCGCTCGGCGGCAGGCTTCGCATAGTCATTCTGCATCCGCACCATGATCGTCTCGCCGGGGTTGCCGACGACGCCGGCGACTGCTCGGTACACCGGAGTTTTAAGACGTGGGGGACGGGGAGAGGGTGAGGGGAAGAGGACAGGGGAAAGGGGAAAGGGGAGGGGAGGGGGGGAAGGGGGAAGGACGACGTACCC
>JTLS01000923.1:0-12310 GCA_000826855.1 Basidioascus undulatus | reverse complement strand
GGTCGAGAGCGCGAGCGCGAGCGCGAGTAGCCACGGCCGTAGTACGGATCGTCGCGTGCCCGCGAGCGTCCTCGGATGCGCTCGTCCGGGCCGCCGCCGCCCCATGCGTTCCATCCGGGTCCTTGTCCGCCCATGCCGCCCATGCCCATGCCCATGCCCATGCCCATTCCCATCCCCGCTCCACCTCCCCACCCGTTGTATCCTCCGCCATACGGAGGTGCGTGCGCGCCACCGCCACCCCAGCCATAACCACCGCCATACCCAGCATACCCGCCCGCAGCATACCCGCCCGCAGCATACCCGCCTGCGCCGCCCTGCATGTACGGGTCTCTCTGCGGCCCCGGACCTCCCCAAGTCTCGCGCCTGCGGTGATATCCATCGCGCTCATCGAAGCCGCCTTCCCCGGCCCTCCCATACCCTCCGCGGGGGCCATACGCCTCGTCTCGCCCCCTGCCGTACGGCACGTCGGCGTCATCGTCAGCGCGCCTGCGCCTATCAGAGCGGGGGCCCGGCGACATGGGCGGCATGCCGCGAGGTCCGCCTCCGGGCGCTCCTCCTGGGCGGAAGGCGCCAATCGGCGACGGCGGGCGCGACGGACCCATCGGACCCGGCGGCGCGAGAGGCATCTCCCGCCTCGAGCCGGGGACGTCGATGACGGATGGTGGGCGGCTGGGACGCATGGACGCGCGAGAGGATGGGCGCGGCATCCCTCCTGGTGGAGCAGGCATCGCCATGGGCGGTAGTGGGCTCGGACCACGAGGGGATGGCGGACGAGATGGACGCGGACCGGGCATGTCGGGCCCTGGTGTAGACGGGGGAATATGCCGGGGAAACGGCGTGCCCTGCGGAAGGCGAGGAGGAAGGCGACCCGTACCCAGCGGCGGCGGTGGGCCGCCCGGATGGGGAGGAGGAGGTACGAGACGCGCGCCAGGCGAGGGCGGTGGACGAAGTGGCGGTGGCCGCTCGTCGGGCATCATCATCCCGGCCCCTGGGCCTCGGCGCGCGTCCACACCCAACGACATCCCAGCCATCCTATCTGCCAGCCCATCCGCGTCTCGCCCAAAGCCACCACGCCCGCGATCGCCGTACGGGCCAGCGCTGCGGGGACCGTAGCGATCTTCGTCCTCGCGGCCGTAGGGGCGGTCGCGCTCGCGACTCAGATAGCGGTCGCGCTCGCGATCGACATCGTCGTAGCTGCGAAGGGAGTTTGCATGAGCTACCAGGCTGTAACGAGAAGGGAGATCTACGCACTACTCTCTAGAACGGGAGCCGGGCAGGGTGTTGGAACGCGACAGTCCGGGCGGAGCCATACCGTTCATGCCGCCCCCGCCCCCGCCCCCGCCAAATGGCATCGGTGGCGGTGGCGCGGACTGATAAGCATAGCCCGGATAGGGCGCGTACGCTCCGTACGCCTGGGGGTACGCGCCATAGGGCGGAGCTGCGTAGCCGTACGGTTGCTGAGGGAAGTAAGCCATCGGGGAATAGCGGTCGAGGAGGACGAAGACGAGGAGGGGAAGATGGACGAGCGTGAGATGAGGCAGTGCTGATCGAACGAAGCTCGTCGAATATCAAATCCACGTGCGACGCATTGGAGCGATACGATGATGCGGAATGCGACGATGGCGGGGCGTTGAGCGGGCCGCGACGGAAGTGAGTGTCAGAACAAAAGGGCACCTCTCCGAGCCGCAGCACAGCAATACGGAGCCAACGGATGTGAACGGTGCTTTAAATCTTTTCTTCTAAACACACCACCTCTCCCTTGACCAATAAACGAATGTAGAGGCAACATAAAGGTATAGCTCCTCCGCGAAGAATGCGCGAAATACGGGGGGCGTGAACGAATAAACGTATCTACGCGGCGACATCGACGCCCGAGTCGGAGACGCTAGCGTCGCGGGGCACAGCCTCGCGACGGGCGCGGCCCCTGGAGTCCTTGTAGAAGACCTGATAATGTAGACAGACTGTCAGCCTGTGCTGTGAGCGAAACGAGAGAGCTCAAAATTAGACGCACGACGTCGCCATTGTCCTCGACGAAGCGGCAGGTACGGTAGCTCTTGTAGAGCGCGACGAACATATTGTCGTTCGAGAAGTGGTAGTGCGGGCCCAGGAGCTTCTTCAGCGCCTCAGTCGCCTCCCAGGCGTGGTCTGTTGATTGTGCGGGCGACGTGTCAGCTACTCAGTTCGAGAGGAGAACCGAACGAGAACGACGAACAGTGCGGGATCTTGGAGCTGATGTGGTGGGCGACGTGGGTCTCGCAGATGCCGTGGAAGATGTACGGGCCGACCCAGCCAAGGCAGGCGCGGTCGATGGTGCAGAGCGCGCCACGCTGGAAGTTCCAGGTGCCTTCGCGGTAGTGCGGGAGCTGGGGGTCGGTGTGCTGCAGGAAGGTGATGCAGACGAGCCAGCTGCGTGCGCGGTCGGACAAAATTAGCCAGGATTCCTCCTTCGAGAAGTGACTGCGTGAAGAACAGCGAGAACGCACTGGTTGACCCAGAGGTACGGGATGAAGTAGTACTTGACGACCTCAGCGAAGCCACGCTGCTGGCCCCAGAAGTACAGAGCGCCGAGAGTGAGGGCGATGCCGATGTCAGACCAGATGATCTGGAAGAAGTGACGCTTGTCGAAGATGACCGAGTTCGGGCTGAAGTCTGCGAGGCGACAGAGACGTCAGCCACCGAAATGCGCAGGATAAGGCCGAGGAACGCACGGTTGGTGAACCTCGGGTAGTAAGCCTGGCCAGACGCGTTGCGGATGAGGTACATAGGCCAGCCGAAGGTCTGCACGAAGGGATATTGTCAACCGCAGTCTTCCGCAGTATAACACAGCTGCAAGAAGCGCACCTGCTGGAGAACAACGTCGATGAGGGTCGCGAGCGGAGCGTCCTCGAGTATGTCGGCGACCTTGATCTGCTCCTGCTGCGGCACGTTCATGCCCGACTGGGTGCCATCGTAGGCCTCGTCACCGGGCTCGCCGTCGATAGCCGCAACGCCGCGCTGCGAACGGGTCTTGGGAACGAAGACCTCGTCGCGGGTCATGTGGCCGGTGGCGGCATGGTGGCGGCCGTGCTGAACGGGGGGAATGTCAGGCCATGTTGGCAGCAAGAAGCGGGGAACACTCAGAAGCGTACCGAGATGCGCCAAGAGTGGTAAGGCACGAGGAGAGCAGAGTGGAGAATCCAGCCGACGCCGTTGTTAATAGCCTTCGAGGTCGAGTAGGCCTGGTGGCCGGCCTCGTGCCTGGGATGCGTGGGACAAACGTCAGCCATACTCCCAACGCGACGTTTGATTCGTTTTGCGAGACTCACGCAATAACCCAGACACCAGTGCCGACAAGACCCTGAGCGAACCAGTACGCCGCCCAGAGCGACCACTTGAGCGCAAAGGCCGCGTACGGGACGTACGCCGACGGGAGCGCCGCCTTTGCGAGGATGGGCGACGTCGCGGGAGCCGAGAGCGCGTCGATGTGGCTCGCCGCGTAGGCGAGGGCGGCGATGATGATGAAGTCCTGCACGACGTACAGCGACGACTTGAACGCGGAGCGCTCAAAGCAGTGCGCCCTGTGTGCGCAGAGGGGACAGCCAGTCAGCTCCGTGATCGGGGCAGCTCGCTCGGGTAGCACAAGCGCATGCACGCTGCCAACAAGCCAGTAGAGAGCTTAAAGACGTACGGGATGGCACCAAGGATCTCCTTGATGGTCAGGTCGGGCACGACGAACTTGGACGGGTCCGCCATGATCTCGGCGTCCTTCTCGACCGACGCGCTGAGGCCCTTGGCGTTCGCCGCCGCCTGCGGGCGACGCTCGCGCAGCTCAGTGGTCTGCGGCACCATCTCTATAGAAAAGAGAGTGTGGAGGAGAGAGGAGGGAGGTGGTGGTGGTGGGAAGAGAACGAAAGGACGAGCGAAGTGAGCCTGGGGAGAGCTGCTTGTGGGGAAGCGATAGGGCCGCAGGGAGGGTCTCGGTCGCATAGTAGGGAAAATAGGTAGTCGCCTCCGAGCTTCGGCATGGATCGGGAGTCCAGCACTGAGCCATTCTCAACACGCATGCCATTTCATTTAACAGAAATTTCACGGTGTTCATAGAGAGCAGAATAATAGTTAAGTGCAAAGGCCATCATGCATGCCCGTCATCCCGATCATGAGTGAACTGCCTCGAGCAAGACGTCTGAATGGGAGCGAGACAGCCTGCCCAAGTGTCAATGCAGAATCGCAGTTTTCACGCCTACAGATGACTTTTTGAGGCAGCGCCGCCACCACAGTGCAAAGAGGACTGCTCCGGAGGAGCCCTTCTGTAACCCAGTCCGGAACACCCAGACGGATCTTACATCCATGGGTAAGAAGGAGGGATGGGAAAAACGCACCGCCGGCCGACACAATTGACCGGCGGCAGTGCTGCCGTCCAGTCTCTCCAGAAGCTGGATAGAAGTAGGGTGGGACCAGGAGAACAACAGCGGCGGAAACTAGTAGAAGATGCGCAGAGCGGCCCGTCTCTTCACGGAAAGCTTCGGTCAGCGCATGTCAATATCTACCTCTCCTTGTTTTGAGTAGTAACAGCAACCGCCACGTTTGTTTTTCAATGCTGTTCGGTAGGGACATGTGCGACATGAGTAGTGTGGCCTGTGTGCAGCCCGGAGAAGGTCTCCCAGCCTGTCAGGCGCGCTGGCAGCCGCATTGAAGGCAATAATACCAAGCACTGCGCGTTGAGGGCGGATTATAGGTCGGAAATGTGACTTTTTGGGCATCTTTTGTGCGTGGAATGTGACATTGCAGGAACCTGACATTTCCCTAGTGTTGTGCCCTTTAGGTCCGGTGAAACCTATAAGGTCGCCTTTCAGGCCGCAAATGTACCTGAAATGTCGTCCTAAACCGCAGTCACGACCCTCGGTTCACTGCTTGGCTGGCTGGCATTTCCTTGTTTGGAAGCGATATTACTGTACAGCAGAGCATCCAAACAACAATGAATGAGGGAAAAAACAATGGCTGAGGTGTATGGTACAAGGCTCGCAAGCCAACAAATGAACCACGGCCGCCTGCCCGTCTGCACGCCCGCACGCCCTGCCTCCCTGCCCGGTCCTGCTCCAAACTGTTCCCCTACATCTTAGCTCGACCAAGCCGATCTGGCATCTCCACCTAGTCCGACGCTGTCCCCCCCCGCTCCTTCGGTTTAGCTGGCAGAACAGAATGTACTGCGCCTGCGTATCGAGGCACTTGAGGTGTCCCAAGGGGGTGCTGAGGCAGAGGTGTTAAAGCGGAGGTCGGGAGAGGAGGATGAAGGACAGAGCTGCAAGTGTTTCATGCGTCAGATAATGCTGTCGGGCCGCGAATGAGATGAGGAGGGTAAAAGAAGGAGAGGAGAGGGAGGAGAGGAAAGGGCGTACAGTCATGACGTACAAACACGAGCCGCACAGGTGCACATAGGTGCACATATTGTGCGAGTCATGAATGTGCTTGGGTTTGTGGCGGTTTCGCAGTGTGAAGGGTGTGTGCTATGTGCTATTGCAGGGCAAGACCCATCTGAGTACCGTGCCGTAGCGGAGAGCCAGGAAAGAGAGAATGAGGGTCATTCCTCTGCGCACCTGTGATGATATGGTTGTGGAAACAGTACAGGTGTATTTTGGCGCACCTTGAGCGGAAACCATGCCGAAACAGGGGGCAGCACTAACGCGCGCGGCGTTAGAGCATGAGAAATATCAGCCCTAGAACTACATAAGGAGCGCTAGGGATGGGTAAGATCTCATTGCTAAAGGCGAAGGCAAGTGCCAGGAGGAAGGTGGGTAACTACCGATGGAGACGGTCGTCGTGCTTGGAAGTTGACACGTGCCAGGTCACCGCATGTTGCTTTTACATTGCAGGAGAACCTTAACCTGAGACCATCACGCTCGAAAACCAGCAAGTCCCAGCCCTTATAAGCGAGGCATAGTGTTGTAGCAGTTATGCAAATTCATTTGTGCGAGAACGACTTCCCGGAGCCTATTGTGCACCTGTAATGTCACTTTACAGGATGACTTCCAGGCGTGTAATTTTGCTCTCACATTACAGGTCCACTTTTCAGGCCTGGAAAGTGAGGTCAACGCGCAGTGAAGTCAGGTAATTTTTAGGTAGTCTGCCAGACGTGACACTCTAGTACCAGCGAAGCTTAAAACTCAGTACTACATGTTTACTTAAATTTTTAAATTCTAAACATCGAAGACCTCTCCAGTCTACCTTATACGCTCGAAGGGCAAAGGACAGCAGCGTTCAGGTTCTCGCGAAGTTCCGGATCCATACCAGTGCAACTGTGGAGGGGCGGGGACACGGACAGGCTTGGAGGACCATGGAAAAGACTGTATTGGTTCTTAATTGAACTTCCTCTTTCTGGTCGGTATCACGGGATCGAAGGTCTGATGTGATAGGCAGACGCAGTCTCCGGAGCGGCGTGCCCAAAAGCTGCAGTGCAGCTAGGCCGCACCTGAAGCCCAGCGGCCGGTCATTCTTGCTCAGGGAATTCACGAGACCTGTCTATAAATTTGTGCAGTATTTGACTTGACCGTAAATTGGGTTTGTTGGGGGAGATCCTTGTAGTTCAGATTGGCCCGAGAAAGCAGGCAGCCTCCTGCACGCTTTCGCTTGTGCCTTGTCCGTCATAGCCTGAGGAGGTGGACTTACTGAGAATATCAGCTGTGTGTTACCATACTTGGCCATCACAATTGCTGCATCATGTCCTCATGTCACTGAAAGCAGTGAAGGACCAGTAGACAACGATACACTGAGTAAGGTTCGCGCAGTTTTTACCTATATTCTAGACAGATGTAAAAAAAACATAGCCTTGGACCGCCTCGTTTCCGCCATCCACCTCGAACACTTTTCGTGATGCAGTTGAAGAAATAGTCAGACAGGCCTGCAATTTCACCCAGCTGCTAGTAATATTAAAATAGTGAAAACATACCTTCGAGATTGATTGCTCCCTGCCATCACGCCTGGGGCCGGATGCTTTAAATGAAAGTCCGGGACTGTAGGGTATATAAAATAAAAGCGTGGGCGTCGATGAGTGAAAAGATGCACCACTTCTGCAGCTCCTGCACAGGCTCCTCTGGCAAGTCTCTGGCTTTCTAAGACTGTCGGGGATCAGTCCGACGTCCGTGTCTAACTAAATCACGTGCATTTGGATATGTGCTGTCTCGCGGCTGTTAGACTGCTTGCTTTCGCTCGCACCGGCTGGCAACGAGCATGAGAGGAATGAAATAGCGTGCCGACTGCAGGTGCGTGAAATAGGTCTTGTTCTATGGGTCAATACTTCCGAGGATTCAGGGGAACTGTGTACAATACATATTGCATCGATACTCGTGCGTTTGGAGCGAGGGTAACTGAAGCCCCTATCCGAGCCACCATGAGGAGGTCCGGGCCTACACTCCTGTCTGCATCGCCATTCGCGCTGCAGCGCTTGCTCAGACTACTCATCCCAACTTTGGCTCGCCCGTTCAGGCTCTGGTCTGCTCCATGACCATCCCGTCCTCCTCGGACGCTTCCGTTTCCTCTGCGCCCCGGCTGTCGTCCATCCCGCCCCTCTCCCCGCTCAACCTCTCACTCGCTTCGACCCAGCAGTCCGCCCTGCTCTCTTCCCATTCTTCGACGCCTACACGTCCACAGGCGTTCCAGGGCAGCACCCTCGACCCGTCCGCTTCGATCACAGACCAGCTCCGCGAAGCCATGAGCAGCGCTACGCCGGCACGGCGGCCGCTGCCTGTGCCGCCCTCTTCCCCTCCTCTCAATGCCCAACCGGCCTACTACCCTCCACAGCAGTCGCAGCAGCAGCCAACCGGCTGCTACCTCTCTCCGCCGCCCTCATCCCCGCCCTACAGCTCCGCCGACTACTACGCCTCCTCCCCTTCGCGCGGTCCCGACCTCTACGCGCGCTACCCGCCTGCGTCCCCACAGACCCCACCGCGACCAGCCTACTTCTCCACTGCTAAGGGCTCTGCGTTCATCCACAAGGGCTTTGCCGACATCATGTCCCTTGTCGCGACGCCCTCGCAGTCCGGCACAGGGGTCGGGAGCAGGTTCTTTGGGGCTGGTCGGGGCCGGAATAGGGACGAGGACGAGCTGCTTCGGACAGCTCGAGCGTATGAGGGCTACGCGGGGACGGGGTTGCCTGTTGGGAGGGAAGCGCCGACGGTGGGGCGCGGCCGAGGAGCGGGAGGGCCGATGACGCCCCCGAAGAGCCCGGCTGCCAAGAGCAAGAAGCGGGTGTCGATCGACATGGTCGGCAAGCCGCAGGGCTTCGTGTACGTCCAGAGCTTCTCATCTGTACAGTCGTTATGCTGATACGTCAGCCTTTATAGGCACCTGGTCCATGCTTCTGACGCCGAGCAAGCGTCCGCTCTTCTTCATGCATGGCCTTCTGACAAGATCGTCGGTGCGCGGGCGCTTTTCACAATACGCGTACAGGCTATTCTGACCCTATGTGTCTTGTCAGACCCGAACTGGGCCAAACCCATCAAGACCGCAGTCCGAGCGCGCGCTGCACAAGCGCAAGCCGAAGCGGTCGCCCAAATCCAAGCAGCGATGCACCCGTCCGAGTCGGATCCAGGCGGGCGCGTTCTCCAGGTCGTCAACGGCCTGCCGTCCACCATCTCGACCACGACCGTCGGCACGTCAGTGCCGTCGCCGGCGAGCTACTTCGACCAGAACCACCCGCCGAGCCCCGCTCGCAGCGGTCTGCCCGCTACCCACAGCCCGCTCGCGAACGTCGTCGAGCAACCGCTCAGGTCGCCCATCAAGCAGCAGCAGCCTCAACAGCGCTACGCCCAGGAGGACACCATCACGACTGCGCCCGAGCCTGCTCCGGGTGATGCGACGCCGCTTCGCCTCGACACGGACCAGACGGCCGTCTTCCGCGAGCGCGGACACCGCGGTCTCATCCAGGGCTCGCCCACGTCCAACCTCCCCGACGAGCCCGAGCCGGTCCCGTACCCTCACCCTCTCCCCGCTCCGTCCCTCGCCGCGCTCGACAAGGCAGTCAGTACGAAGATCTACTTGTGCGTTTCCCTCTGTAGCGTGATCCTCTGAGCCTAAAACGATGTGCTCATGTTCGGATGTGGTTCGACAGCGAAAATTTGTACTGGAGTCTGCTCAAGGCGCCGCGGGCGCGCGAGACGCGCCGCCTCGCGCTCGAAGGCGAACTTGCACGCTTGGGGCTGTCGGAGCAGGAGAAGGGGCGTGTGAGGGATGCGTGGCGCGCGGCGGAGACAGAGAACCTCCGCGAGTGCCGGCGGCGTGTGGGTCCTGAAGCGTTCATCAAGTTGAAGACTATCGGTCACGGTGCGCGGCCCTGTCTTCCCATCCTAAACGGGGATGTATGCTTACCTCGCGCATCGTTCAGGCGCATTCGGCGTCGTCTGGCTCGCCCGCGAAAAGTCGAACAACAACCTGTACGCTATCAAGGAGGTTCGGAAAGCCGGTGCGCCCACACCTTCGCTCAGCGCACTGCGACGCTGTGATTCTGACGGATATGCTGCGACGGTCTAGACATGCTCAAGAAGGGCCAGGAGGGTCACATCCGTGCTGAGCGCGACCTCTTCTCGTCTGCGGCGAGCGCGGGCAGTCGGTGGATCGTGCGCCTCAACTACGCTTTCCAGGACGTCGACCACCTGTACTTGGTGCGTCGTCTAGCTTATTCGAGTCACAAAAATCACGCAGTCTCTTATGAACGCGCAGGTCATGGAGTTCATGGGTGGCGGCGACTTGCTCAACCTGCTCATCGAGCGCGACGTGTTTGAGGAGGACTTTGCGCGCTTCTACGTCGCGGAGATGGGTGCGTTGAAGGATGGTCTGTGTCCCTAATGTCCGCGACGCTGACCCCCTACTCTGTACGGCAGTCCTCGCCATTTCCGAGGCGCACAAGCTCGGCTACATCCACCGCGACATCAAGCCAGGTAGGTCTTACCGGCGCTCCCCTCAGCCCAGCTGCCCTTGACGCTTCGCATCCCTACCCAACAGACAACTTCCTCTTCGACCGGCACGGGCACCTTAAGCTCTCCGACTTCGGTCTCGCGACCGACTTCCACTGGTCTCACGACGGCGTCCGTCTCCCATGCTCATTTGGTCTCCACAGAACCATACTGAACCGTCACTTCGGGTACACAACAGGGCTACTACGAGAAGCAGCGCAAGGACCTGCTTCGCAAGCACGGCATCGATCTCGAGGCAGCGACGGCCATGTCGAAGCCCACGACGCGCAAGATGACCCGCGCTGAGGTCGAGGGTATCATGGGACCCGACAACGGCGAGCCCAACCGGGGCCTGCTCACCTGGCGCGAGAAGAACCGAAAGAAGGTGAGCTGCTCGCTGGTGCAGATCTCGCTGCGAGTATGCCGACTGACCTGGAACGATTCATGTGCAGCTCGCGTACTCGCTCGTTGGGACGAACAACTACATGTGAGTGGGGTACAGAGCCGGCATCATTTGCGCTCAACGCTGAAGATTTGGGTGGGAACAGGGCGCCAGAGGTTCTGCGTGGTCTCGGATACGACCAGTCTTGCGATTGGTGGTCACTCGGTATCATCGCGTACGAGGTGAGTTAACTGCGGTGTTCAGCAAGTCCGCCCACATACGCTGACGGAAGATGCATCGTTCAGTGTCTGTACGGCTTCCCGCCGTTCGTCAGCCAGTCTGTGCGTGCTCTGTCATGACCGGCTCATATCAAGCCATCTTCCTATTCTGACGAGTCTACTCTGCAGCGCCACCTCACGCGGCAGAAGATCCTCTCATGGAAGACTTCGCTGCGCTTCCCACCGCGCCCTCGTATCTCGCGCGAGGCTCAGGACTTCCTGACGGGCCTGATCTGCGAGCGGGAAGACCGACTGTGTGTTGTGCTTCCATTTGCCTTTCCATTCTTTGCAGGCGACTGACGATCCTTGTGACACAGTGGGAGCACCTCCACAGCCTCGGTGTCGCGCCCGAACAGCCTGATCCTCAACGCGCGCCGCAGCGGCTTCCAGAACCCGGGCGCCCCTGTCGTCCGCGATGGGAGCGAGGAACTCAAGTCCCACCCGTTCTTCCGCACCATCGACTTTTCGACAATCCACCTCCAGACACCTCCTTTCCAGCCCAATCTCAGCACTCCCACAGACACTCGGGTGAGATTTTCGTCTCTTGCGGCTACACACTTTCACAGCTGACGTCTTCTGATGGTCGGTTGTAGCACTTCGACGACGACATCGCGCCCGAACCGCTGGCGCCCCCTGGCGGCGCCAACCCCGACGCTGCGCGCGACCCTATGCTGCGTGACAAGGAACATGGCCCGCGGATCCTGGACGCTCGCAAAGCGGCGGCGTTCAAGGGTACGTTGCGCTGGACCCTGTCCTCAAGCTCGTACCAGGTGTGGAGCTGACTCTGGGCATCCGCCAGGCTTCACCTACAAGTCGCCCCGCGCCGTCGTCGACTCGCGCACGGGCGTCATCAACCTCATGTCGCCCGCCAACAACGCCGGCACGCGGCGGGGCCGCAAGCCCGCAGGCTTGGATGCCGCGGTCGACGAGCCCCGTGGTCGCAGCCCGGAGCGCAACATCGACGACCCGACTGTCGGCTCTCGCCTCCGCGCGCTGTCTGTCTGATCTGCATTCTTCCCTTTTTTCCGATCCCTATCCCTAGAACTCTGCCTTGCCCTGCACCTGTCGCGATTGTTTCTTTCCTTATCACGATCATCAATATGTAACGCCGTCTACGCTACCCCGTCACGACTTTCACGGATCTCGCGCATGTCTCTATCTCCTCCTGCGCCTTACGTGCGTGCTACAGATTAACTGCAGAGACTAGAGCTCTATGTGCGATGCTAGCTAGGCGAGCACAATGCCGACGTGCAAAGGCAACATGCTCAATGGCGACGCCGCAAGAATCATCGAAGACGAGCTCATCATCAGATTCCCGCCGTAACATGTGCCATATCTAGCGGATCCGATGGGGTATCTTGCGAGCAGATAACAGCGGCGCGGCCCACACATTATTCGTAACAGCGCATGAAGTTCGACTACTCAGATCGCATAACTAGATGTCATAGCAAGCCAACCGCAAGCACATTGCAAAAACTATGCCGCAGTGCTAACGCCGAAACAAAGCTAGCAACCACGCAGCAAACTAGCATACAGGCGACTCGCAAACCCCCAGCCCCCAATCAGCGCCTCCTCGCCCTCCCATCCGCACGAGATCCCATGAACCAGAGCGCGTTCACGAGCGCATCAATGGCTTGAACGTTGTTGGCGAGGTCCGACGGCGCGGCGGCGATGGATGTGGGCGGATTGCGGGTAGAGCGGTGCGGGGGGAGGGAGACGAGCCAGCG
>JTLS01000922.1:0-12311 GCA_000826855.1 Basidioascus undulatus | reverse complement strand
AGTTTTAGTTGGAGGAAAGACGACGGGGTAGTAGAGGGGGCGGCGGGAGAGGGGTCGAGGGTAGGTTCGGGTGTGGGTGCGGCGGGGGTTGTGGGCGTCTTGGAAGGGGTGGTCTTGGCGGAGGAGGAAGACGATCGGAAAGCGGAGAGGAGCCAGCCCGCGCCGAGCTTGGAGCCGAGCGTGGACTTCGCCGACTGAGTCTGCGGGGGCGGCTGCTGCGCGGCGGTCAGCGCGGCAGGCATGTGCGCGCGGAGGCTCTGTGCGGCGGCGGACCCGCTGACGGGGGACGTGACCGCCGGGGTCTTGACGACCTCTGCCGAAGCGGTCGAGATGGCCGCGGGCGTCTCGGACGGCGAGGGCTGCGCGAGCGAGCCCGTCTCGGACGGGAGGGGCTTCGGACTCGCCGTGCTCCCCGAGGGCAGCCGGCAAGAGACAGCAGCAACCGTCGCGGCCGCAGCGGACGACCGGACGGACGCGGTCCGGCTTATCGGCGTGGACGCCCCCTCGCCCCCGTCGATGGGCGACAGCTGCGTATCCCGTCTTGTACGCGGCGGCGGGCGCTTCGCACCCTGGGGCGCCGTGCCGGGCGTGTCGATATCAAAGTCCGAGTCGTTCGCTGCCCCCGTCCCTGCGCCTGCTCGTCCTGCCCCGCTGCTTTCCGCTCGCACCGCACGCGGTCCGACACGCGCAAAGACGTTCGCATCGTACTCGTCGTGGACCATCTTCCGCGCGAGGTCGGGCTTCGCTGTCGATGCGGAGGGGGACGCCGACGCCGAGGTAGGCGGCGGGGGAGGCTCGAGGAACGGGATTGAGATGGACGCGAAGTCGTGGTCCATGATGCCCAAGGCTTGGAGCTCGTACGCCCTGCATCGTGGGACGAAGCGTTCGGCTCGAAACGGCTTGTCGCGCTGCTTGGAGTCTGTTTTGATACTCAGTCGTCAGCCCGACCCGAAGTTCTTAGCAAGGATAAAGGAAGAGACACGCACAAAAGCTCATCCAGCACCACGCCGGGATATTGTAGAACTCGCTCGGCTCTTGGTTCGCGCACTCGCCCGCATCCGCATACAGCGGGTCGAGCTCCTCGTCCGCCGCTGCCGCTATCGCGGGGCGGCGCAGCGCGCCTACGCCCTCGGACAGCTCGGGCGGTGCGGAGAGGTACCGGAAGACGGGGACGGAGTGGAGCGGCATCTTGGCGAGGCTGACGATGTCCACGCCGACGCCGTGCGCGAGCAGCCGGTCCGTTATTAGACGCAGGAGGGCCTTGGAACAGTCGAAGTGGCCGGTCTGAGGGAGGCAAGGGTTTAGGTGACGGGAGGTTGGGATGAATGCGGGAATGCGGGGGGAGGAGTAGGGAAACACGCACGCCAGGTGTTATCACTGTCATGCAGAGGCCGGTGCGCGCGAGGTCCCGGTCTGAGTTGTGATTGTCGAAGCCGTTGAGGACTGTATAAACGAAACATCAGAACACCGGCGAAATAGCAGATGTCCTGCAGTCGACGAACCGAGGTTGATCGCTTCCAGCACGCAAGACGAGAAAGCGAATGAGATCTGTCCCGCTATTCGACCGTCGTTCGGCTCGCCGTGGTGCAGGAGCAGGACGTCGCGCTGCATTCGCCGAGGTCGCGCAAATCAGCTCGCTGCGCAGTTAGCTCACGAAGGAAGGATGAAAGCCCACCTGGAAGGAGAGGAACTCGCGCCGCAGTCGAGCGAGGACTGTAGGCCAGTGCGGGTTGATCTCGAGGTCGAGCACGACCTGTGGAGGATGGCGGGCAGGCGTGAGTGCTATTGAAATGGGAGGGGGGCAAGCGGGAAAGCACCTTGAAGAAATCTTTGTAGGGCTGGCCGTTATCGTCGTACCGTAGCGCAGCAGAGTCGATGTATGATGCGGCTTCGGTTTGGTCGTAGGTCTGCAGGGAAGTGGGCTGAGCTGCTATGGTGGAGTTGCGGGAGGTGGCAGACGTACGACGCGAGAGAAGAGGACGATGGTGACCATGTGGCTGTATGCCAAATGTTACTCTTAGAATGGAGCGAGAACGCCATATTATGATGTTCATACCTGGTACCCAGCTTATCCCATTTCTCTATCCCACGCGGCGCATCAGTCCCAAGCCTCCAAGCCGTTGCGAGCCGCCTACACTCACCCAGCAGCTCCGGCAAGAACCCCGAGATGGCCTTCTCGTAGTACCTCTCGCCGTCCTCATCAAAGTCCCACATCTCGCGGCTCACGCAGAGGAGGACGTAGTACCTGCTGCTGCGGCTGCGGAAGACGGGGCGCGTCGCGGGCGAGCACACGCCCGCCCGCGCGCGGCGCCCGCCGGAGAGGTAGATCGCGGTGACGGTCGCGCGCAGGGAGGACGCGAAGGTGATGGGCTGGCCGACGTAGATGGGGAGGTGGTTCAGGGTGCGGGCAAACTGGGGAGGAGAGGGGAGGAGGGAGAAGGGGTGGGGAGGGGAGAGGGAGGGAGGACGGACGCGCCACATGTCTGGAGGACGGAGTGGGCGTGAGCGCGTGCGAACGGAGAGGGAGGACACGGACGCACCTTGCCGACCCATGTAGGCATTCTGGAAGGACAGCTCGACGTGCTGCACCTCTGGCGTCGCTTCAGGCGGTATTCGAGTGAGGATGACCTCGGACCTGTTTTGGAAGCTAAACACCCTCGCAATGCTCTTGTGCACTGAGATCTGTCCCCCTTCACACAGCTCAGCACTCCCCCACCCCTCTACTATGCTCACGCCCTCTCACACGCACCTGCAATTGCGGCTGCTTCTTCCCCATCTCCGCCGGAAGAGGCTCGACCCTGAACAAGAACTCATCGCGCTCTCGACTCGTCCCCGAGGCGGCGAGGGTGATGCGCACGAGGTCGCCGTCCTGTGCGCCGGGGAGTGCGCCCGGCTTTAGGAGGACGGGCGGGACGAGTGCGTCGTCGTGGACCCAGAGAGTGAGGCGAGGCGCGGCGCGGAAGGGGGAGGACGCTGAGGCTGAGGCTGAGGTGGACTGGGACGCTGATGACCGGCGGGGGGTGCGCGAGGAGAGAGGGGGGATCGCCATCGCCTATACGTCCATGTCCCCTTGAATACGACTTTCTTGTGCAATTTCGAGGGGGTTAACGCCAAAAGCAGTCTGCGATAAGAGGAAGGGGGACGCCGGGAAGGCAGCGTGGGAGTCTCTCAGCGATGCGTAGTGTAGTCGTACTAGCATTGGGTCATAGGGGGCATGCTCACCGCCGCATGCTCACATCACGCTCAACTTGGCCTGCGACTTCCACAGCATCCATCATCCTACATCAATCTCACACATTTGTACTGTCTCCCTCTTCCGTATCTCTCCGCATATTCCCTAGTCACCCTCCCGACTCCCCGAGCGATGTCCGACCCGCGTCTCTCCCCCCAAGAGTGCGCCTGGCCCAGCTGCCCCGACCCCTGGCTGCAGACTGATCGCTCCTGGGGCGTGCACAGGGCCTTCGACCTGAACGCGGCGGCGGCAGTCAAGGAGTACAATGTCGAGCCTCGTCTGGGTGAGTGGGCGGCGCGGTAGGTGCTCCCTGGACACGAAGCTCACTGGGCGCGGACGGGCTCGCAGACTACCGCACCGTGTCGGCCATCAACGGGTGCGCTGCGTCGAGCGTTTGGGGAGTAGGCTGGTATACCAATACTGACGGGTGGATCGCAGCCCGCTGGTCGTTCTGGATAATGTCAAGCTGGCGCAGTACAACGAGAGTGCGTATATCCCATCCCCTCTCCCTTGCTCCTCCTGCCCCCTAATCGCAACTGACGCCCTCTGCCGCCGCAGTTGTGCGCTTCCCGTCCCTCCATACCCTGCTCGCCCTCACGAGCCATTCCCGCTCATCTCCCTCCCACCGCAGGTCTCCCTCACCCTCCCCGACGGGTCCAAGCGCGGCGGCCAGGTGCTCGAGGTCCAGGGCCAGAAGGCGATCGTGCAGGTGTTCGAGGGCACATCCGGCGTGGACGTCAAGGCGACGCACATCGAGTTCGCCGGCAGCAGCATGAAGCTCCCCGTGTCGGAGGACATGCTTGGGCGCATCTTCAATGGCTCGGGCCAGCCGATCGACAAGGGCCCGAAGGTGTTTGCGGAGGACTATTTGGACATCAACGGTGAGTGCGCGTCTGTGCGGGGGCAGCCATGACCAATGGGCGTGAGCGCCTTGGTGCTTCGTGGCTTTGGGAAAGTCCGGAGAGCACCATCTGGCAAGATGCGACGACATCATGCCGCTATATGAAAGCTGGGACTGTACTGACTTCCCGCCCTCATTTTCTCCGCAGGCTCCCCTATCAACCCCTACAGGTGCCAACCAAGCCTGCCTGACCTTTGCGCTCTCGTATCTCTAACCGTATTATCCTTTCTAGCCGTACCTACCCCGAGGAGATGATTCAGACCGGTATCTCCACTGTGCGGCGTGTTTCGATTCCCTCCTCTCCGCATTAGCTCACTCAGCCTCCTCCCCTCAGATCGACACCATGAGTGCGTTTTCCTTCTAGCCCTTAACCGCCGCTGTCCCGTCCCCCCGCCCTGATTCCCTCTCCCCCGGTCCCCCGTCCCCTCAGACTCCATCGCCCGCGGCCAAAAGATCCCGATCTTCTCCGCCGCGGGTCTCCCACACAACGAGATTGCCGCGCAGATCTGCCGGCAGGCGGGGCTCGTCAAGCGGCCGACCAAGGACGTGCATGACGGGCATGAGGAGAACTTCTCGATCGTCTTTGCCGCGATGGGCGTCAACATGGAGACGGCGCGCTTCTTCAAGCAGGACTTTGAGGAGAACGGCTCGCTCGACCGCGTCACGTTGTTCTTGAACTTGGCTAACGACCCGACGTGTGTCGCCCTGCTTGCTAGCTTTCATTCCGTGTGGGAGACAGAGGGAAGGCGCTGATATGCGGATGGGCGGGGAACAGCATCGAGCGTATCATTACGCCCCGCTTGGCGCTCACTACCGCGGAGTACTACGCGTACCAGCTCGAGAAGCACGTGCTCGTCATCCTCACGGACATGTCGTCCTACGCTGACGCGCTGCGTGAGGTGCGCAATCTGCCTCCCCTCGTCCTGTGCCATTTTCCGCCAGCCCGCTCACATTGCTGCGGTCGGGTTGCAGGTCTCCGCCGCCCGTGAAGAAGTCCCCGGTCGTCGTGGTTACCCCGGTTTCATGTACACGGACTTGTGCGTGTTGTTTTCCTTCTTGTTATTCAGTGGGATGCAACACTGATGTTGCGTGGGCAAATGCGCAGGGCAACCATCTACGAGCGTGCAGGCCGTGTCGAGGGCCGGAACGGGTCCATCACTCAGATCCCCATCCTGACCATGCCGAACGACGGTGCGTTTCCCCCCCCGTCTTCCCCCCAACCTCTCAATCCCTCTCGCCCCTTTCAAAAGCTTACGGACCGAGCGTGTGGGATACGGACCAGACATCACGCACCCGATCCCGGACTTGACGGGGTACATCACCGAGGGGCAGGTGTTCATCGACCGCCAGCTGCACAACAAACAGATCTACCCGCCCATCAACGTCCTCCCCTCGCTCTCGCGTCTCATGAAGTCTGCGATTGGCGAGAAGCTCACGCGCAAGGACCATGGTGACGTTTCGAACCAGCTTGTTCGTTTGCTTTCCCCTGCGCCCTCCCCTTCCTCCTCGGTCCTACTCTTCCGTCCACCCGACATCGTTCTTTCCCTCTTTATCTGCGCCCGTACCGCAGCAGAGAAGAGTGGGTCGTTGACGGTGCGGGGGCCGTGAAAACAGTACGCCAAGTACGCCATTGGTCGCGACGCTGCGGCGATGAAGGCCGTCGTCGGTGAGGAGTCGCTCTCGACCGAGGACAAGCTCGCGCTCCAGTTCCTCGACCGCTTCGAGCGCCAGTTCGTCAACCAGGGTGCGTCATCTCATACCCACCTCCCCTCCTCAACCCACTTCGCTCCTGGCCTGCCTGAGCAGTACTGATGCCCTCGCGATGCAGGCGCGTACGAGAACCGGACGATTTTCGAGTCCCTCGACCTCGCGTGGGAGCTCCTCCGCATCTTCCCCAAGGAGCAGCTCAACCGTATCTCGCCCAAGGCGCGTCTCGTCGTCCCTCCACCCGTTCGCGAGAAATTGACCGCAGCGAGGAACCCCTCAGATCATCCAAGAATTCTACTCGAAGCGCGCGGCGCAGAAGGAGGAGGACGAGCAGCCCAAGACGGACGACAAGCGGCACAAGGGCGTGGTGGACAACACCGAGGAGAACTTGATCGACGTCTGTGCGGTGCATGTTTCCCTCCCTTCCCTCCAGATTGCGAGGCTCACCATCTGTTTCACCTCGTCGGCCTGCCTCGCAGAATCGGCCTCTCCTGCTCCGTCCTTCGCCATCCGTCCCTTTTCGTCCTCGACATACACCGACCCCGCCCAGCGTCTCCCGAGCTGTATTCCCCGCGCCTTGACGCACCGTCTTCCGCCGTCTCCACATAAACTCGCACATTGGCCCGCTGTCTTCTCCTTCTTCCACCTTGGCTTATTGCGCCCGACCAATTTCTTTTTTCTGAGCATACACACAATTTGGCGCGTTACGATTGCGGTTTGTGTGGCTGGCGAAGTGGAACAGGCATAGTGTGTTGAGGAGGCGCTGGGCAAGTGGCCGGTAGAGTACAGTCTGCACGGTACCATAGCGATGTCATATCTTCGGGCTTCTTACTAATTTGGTTCGAGAAGTAGGTATCGAGCTCGTTTGGACTTGCATTGCTTGGTGTTGCACATTCTGGCCGGTTCGAGTGTCGCACTTAGTGCCGTGTTCAGTACCCTAGCACTCGACGAGCATTTTCCATCCTCCCCCCGGCTGCACCACGAAGCGAAGAAAGCCCCCCGGTGCCGTCTTCCTGTGCATTACTTCGCTCTGCGCATTGTGCACTTCTGAGCCTTCAGGCCACGCCTCGTCAGAGGCCCTGTTTGAGGATTCAGGTGGCCCGCGTCCGAGCCGTAGAAGCAGATGGGCTTGAGCGCGCAGGTAGGCTGGTCGACTCCACGCACGTCCTTGTAGGCGGCGTTCAGCGACCGGACGATCTTAGATGACGGCGATACCTCGGACGACGGCATACCGAGGCTCTCGACCGGGATGACCTTGTACGCGAGGCCGGGGAACTCGGCGGCGGTGTCCTTGCACGCGCCCTCGAGAGCTTGCCGAAAGCCCGCCTTGATAACTGAGCTAGAAATCTTCACAGCGACTGCAGGCCGTATAACCAGGGAAGTATGGTCCTACCTATTGTTGTGCACTGTGATGGCGTCGTTCGAACGTCTTGCCTATGACCTGGTCTGCAGCTCGAGCACGAGGAGAACCCGGACAAGTTGTCCTAAATTTCTTCCCAGGCGAAAGCCCCCACATTATGGTCAAGCCTGAAGCGCACCTTCAAGTGCGTTCCGATTAATGCCAGCAGGTCGGAAGAGGAACTGATGATGCTTTCATGTATAGGATGTGCTTACCAATGCCGTTTCGGACCCTCTCACATGGCTGATCTGGATCTACTGCTTTTTCGCAATGGTGCGCGTCTTTTTCGACTCTTGGCGGCCCCAGCGCATTAACACCATGCCCACAACCCTTCAGATTCCCAATGGTGGACTCACAAGCTTCAACCAGATTGTCAGCAAGGGTACGTGGAAGAGATCCGATCCGCTTTCCCCGGTAGCCTAAGCTGCTGTCTCCACAGGTATGGGCTTCGGGACGTCCGAGACGTTGTTGGTCGGGTTGCCGTCGAGCGTTGTTAGTGCCGGCAGCCTTGTCTGCTGGAGGTAAGCATTTATCCTGGCTTTTGTGTTGACAACATCCCTCCTGATTCATTGATCTCCTGCAGCTTACTTGCCCATAAATTTGGCAACATTCGCACCATCGGACTCATGGCTCTGATTCCCGCTATTCTCGGTAAGTCCCATCCCTCCTTCAACTGAGCCTAATTTCGCACCAAGCTGACAGTGTAATGACTGCTTCAAAAGGTATCGCTTCCGTCTACGCGACAAACACCGGTAACCACAGCCGTTGGGGTCGCGCCTTCACGTACTGGCTAATCAACAGGTGCACCCTATCTCGTGAAACAAAATCACCCTGGATTTTAACTCTTCACCCATACAAACAGCTACGCCGTCTGCTGGCCGTTCCTCCTTACGGTCATTGGCCAGGTGAACAAGACGAGCGGTGTAGGGGTCGGGGCCTGTCTCTCATGCTCGTGTGATGACTTGTGCAGAACTTTGCTGGACACACCAAGCGCGCGGTCGTAAACGTAGTCTTGCTCATTTGATACTCGGCGGAAACATTGCGGGTGCGTCCTCTCCAATGTCGGAAAGGCAACGTGGTCCTGACTGACGGGCGGCCTCAGGCCTCTTCATGTTCCCCGCCCATGATGCCCCGCGCTACTCCAAGGCGATCGCAATCATCCTCAGCGTTTGTAAGACCCTCACATATTTCATCCGTAGAGAAAGGAGTTTCCTCATTTACGGATTGTCCCAGTCTGTGCCCAGATGCTCTCCGGCGGCATCGTGCGCGTGTAACAACAAAGAAAACAAGGATTTCCGCTGTGTCCTCTGAGCGACTCGGCTCTGGCTGTGGCGCACATCAACGCATTACCGGTTTCGATACATTGACCCGGGTCGTGCCTATTACTTTCTCCCGTGTCTCCTGTGATGATCGGGTGGACACGAGAGGGGACGGTTTGGGATCTGTTTGTTGTTGTGTGTCGCTAAATTTGAGTAACGGCATGTTTACCTATATGTTGCGGGCGTTTCTTTGGTTGGGATTGTCGTTTGAAACTGGCAACTTAGCTCAGTCATATGTAAGTTGCAGAGCTTTCGCCGGTTTGACAAGGTTTGATCACCATCTGAAGATCGTAGACGTTGTAAAGCCCTAAACAGGTTGGGAACGAAATGATGGTTACATGCCTGTGCGTGAGACGTGATGTTGCACTGACGTCCTTGTTCATCATCGTGGCAGCTTCTGCGCGTTCCCGCCAAATTTGATGAAGCCGGTCCGCCAAGCCTACGTAGAGAGATGCGAGACGTCCCTCGATCTTGCATGCTACATTCGTCGACTGTGCATTGGCCTATTTTTAGGTTCCTTTTCTTCTTCTTTCGTGTCCACCGTGTTCCATTTTTGCAGCGGAAGTCCGAGCGGAAAACCCTGCCAATCTAACCGGAAGTGATCCAATGCGTGCTCGCTCTCGACAGGCCTTGCTCACTCGACAACAGCTGCCGCAGAAAGTCAGGAGATTGAGCGTCATCCATGGCCCGTCGCACCCGACCCGATCCTTCCTTCCGCTCAAGCCGGCGGCGCCGAGCTGCTGGCAGCGGCACCGCCGGCGGCAGTGAGGAGCTTCGTCCAGTCGAAGCGGTCGTACTTCGTCATGAACACGGCTGCGTGGGCCTGCTTCGTCTGCGGGTCGAGCCTGCGCGGGCGGCGCCACTTGCGGGGCTCGAGGTCGAGCACGTTGCCGATCACTTCAGCGGCGAAGTACCTGTCACCGACGCCACAGTCAAAGTTCAGCGTTGTTGCGAAGGACGGGCTGAGAAGCGGACATGGGGCGGACAATGTCGCACCTGGGGAACTTTGACCCGCCCATGTCCTGGTAAAGCTCCTCTTCTGCGTCCGCGGGCTTGTCGACGCCCTCGATGATGTGCCCGTACCCCTTCTCGCCCTTGTGGTCCCACTGGACAGCGAAGTATGGCAGGTTGGGGACGAGCGCGCGGCGGAACCCGCCGGGGCGCTGGGAAAAGTCAATGAGCTTCTTGTGCTGCGTCCACTCAGACTCGATCTGCAGGATCTCCTCCTGTTCCCGGCCAAAGTGATTGAACGTCAGCGGGGGTGGTGCAACGATAAAGAATGAAACAAGCAGCGCGGGGTGAGGAGGGATTGAGGAAAGAGGGACGGACCCTGAAGTACGCCGGTGCGTCCTGGAAGACGTTCGCGGGGACAGGTACAGCCTCGATGAAGGTGTGCTTCTGCGCGCGGATGGACAGGACCGTCTCAAAGAAGATGACGCCCTTATTCTCCTCCGCAAACGTGCGCATCAGGCACTTCATAAAATTCTGTTTTCCACCCCCACCACCCACACCCACATCCACGCCTCGCATCAGGACAGCACGGAGCACGAAGCAAGAAGGACAAAGCACGCACCCGGATCTCGTCCCACACGTCGTCGTCCGCCTCTAAGCTGCTGAGGCAGTGCTGCATCGGCACGATGACCGTGTGGCCCTCCACGAGGGGCTCAAACTCGGGCAGGGCGAGGTAAGCGCGCGTGCCCGTCGCGAGGACGCTCGCGCGCGGGGGCTGGCCGTCGTCGCCGAAGCACCACGGGCAGTTCTCGAGGACTTTCTTGGTCTTGGCGAAGTCTGTGCGTTGCACGCAGCAAGTGAGTTGTGCGTGTTTGCAAGGTCGGGAGGAATGAGAGTGCGAAGAAGGCGGAGGACTAACCCCCGATGGCGAACTGCCGCTTCTGCGCATCAGACTTCATCTTCTTCCTCGCGTACTTCTCAGCGTTATCGTCGATCTACCCGTCCACTCCACTCATCAGCTTTCCCCTCCTCCCCTCATCTTCTCGCTCGTCACTCACGTCGTCTAAATCATTCTCGAACCGCGTATCGCCCGCGATCGCCTGCCCCCCACGACACATGCATCAGCTTCACGGAACAAGAACCCTACAGAGGGAGACAAAGGGGGGGGCGGCGGGGTTTAGAGAGACTGAGCTGCGCACCTTGGCATATTCCATATCGTAGCTCTTTTGGTCCGCCGCCCCCCCACCGAAGCGCTCCTGGCGAACGAGCTCGCCGAGGGTCTGCTCGTCGTCGTCCGCGTTGTAGCGCACGATCTCGCCCGTCTTGGGGTCGCGCGTTTCGAACTGGACCAATTACCCACCATCGCGTGAGCTTGGATCTCTTCAGTGGGAAGGTGGAATACGGAGGCCTACGCACCTTCTGCGGCTTCCTCCTCCTATTCCCCGCTCCCTGCGCGCGCTCATCCTCCTTCCCATGGCCCACATCATACAGTCTCCCATAGCCATCCAAAGTCGGGAGGATCTCCACCTGCACCCTCCCATCGCTGGGGGCGACCCCTTCGCCCACTTCCGGCCTAGAACTCATCAACCCGCCCCCGGCGTCCCCTCCGCCCCCGCCTGCGCCCGAGCCCGCAGCCTCCACAGCAGCCTCGTACTCCTTCTCCAGCGCTTCCGCGTCCCCTGCGCCTGTGAGTTTGGCGCGAAGGACGCGTGCTTGGAGCCTGTTGAGCGAGGAGGGGGAGAGCGGACGTGCGGGCGCGGGCGCAGAGGGGGACGGTGCGAGGTTGGAGGACCGCTGGGGAACGTGCGGGGTGAATACGGAGGGGATGGGCGTGGACGGGCCGGAGCCGCTTCCCGGGGCACCCGCCGCATGCTGCCGCAGCGTCGAGGCGCGGTTTGTCGTCGCTGCCGCGCCGGGCGTGAGCGGCGGTGTCCCAGCGTCGGAGCCTTCGCCCGGGCGCCGGAACGAGTTGCGGCTTGATGGGCGGGACGCGGACGCGGAGAGCGGGTCAGAGAACATGTACCCCTGCCGTCCCCTTGCGGAGGGAGTGCTCGCACCGCCGGAACGGTCACCGCCCCCGCCCCCGCCGCGCCGGGATGCACGGCGCCCGTCCCGCTCGTCCAGGATGCGTCGCTCCTCCTTCGCATCTTCCCAGTCCTCGAGGGAGCCGAAGCGCTCGACGCCGAGCTAGATCGGAGGGAGAGTCGAGATGAGTTACAGGATGAGGAGAGGAGAAAAGAACACTAGAAGGGAGGAGAGGGCGGGAGGGAGAAGAGGGGAACGCACCTCGTCAGGCGACTTGCCCTCCTCTCCCGCCTGCTCGTACACCCTCCGGAGCTTGGTCATCCGCCACGCGCTGCCGGCGTCGCCAACGACGCGCTTCTTCTTCTTCTCCTCCGCGTAGTCGTCGATGTGCTTGCCCTCCTTGAACTGCGTGTTGATCTCGCGACTCGAGATGCGGAGCTGGCCATCGTAACCACCCATGAGCCCCTAGCCTGCAATGCGAGCAAGCAGACCAGCTCACCTCGTCCGGATTCGGCCTCTCCGGCGCCTTCTTCTTCCTTTCCGTGCCAAGAGAAGAGAAGAAGTCGACCCCCCCACCCAAGGTCCTCCCCGGCCCCTCCTCCTCCCCATAGCCCTCCGTGAACCCGCCCCCGCTGCCCGAGTCAGTAGGGAGCTGCCCCCTCGCGGCGTCGCGCGGCGGAGGCGCGCTGTGGGGCGCGCCCGGGTCCAGCTGCATCGTCGTGGGCGCCGTGAGGTGCGGCTCGCGCAGCCGGGCTCGGTCGCGCACCAGCTTCGTCT
>JTLS01000921.1:0-12315 GCA_000826855.1 Basidioascus undulatus | reverse complement strand
GCGACGGTGGTGAAGGTGAACTTCATTTTGGGTGGTTTTTGGTGCCTAAAGAGAGTGTGGTGTTCGAAAGGAATGCGTGTAGGAAAGAGTGTGTTAGTGAAGGAGTGGATAGTTGAGTAGGAGAAAACGCTGAGAACGCTGGAATGAAGATTAGAAACGGTGGGAGGGCCATGGCCTTTATTCGAGAGCAGTGTTATGGTTCGTACTCCCTCTTTCAGAGAAGCATAACATGCAGCCAGCATTTGGAGCCACAGCGTGCTTCTGAGAGTGTTTTCCCTGCCTGCAGGGGCGGCGTAGCGTCGACCCGCACAAACCGCGAAGCCACTTTCACAACGATCAGTACGGGTAGGCTCGTCTAAGCCTTCAGAATGCGTCGGAAACAGGAGAAAGCACATTGAAGTGGTAAGACTAGATTCCCTTACGCGTGGTGGCAGGGGTTTGTCCATGGGTGCCGACGGGGAAGCCGTATCGTCGAAGTGCGACATGTGCCGGGTTGCATTATGACTTTCGTAAATAGCGAAAATCTACAGCTCTGTGTACTATATAGGAACCATGAAACTGTCGTGCCGCAATACGCCCAACCTTTTGACTTCATCCTGCAGGCTTCGTGAACGCTGCAGCAGTTCACAAGCTTTCAATGCTCTAGTCTGAAGTTGACACTCGATACCACAGAACAATAGCGAGAGCCTGTATGCATAAAAGTACAAGATCGGGTCTTGAAGAACGGCAAGACGGAAGTACGAAGTAGCGAGCGGGAAAAAGCGAACAAAGAAGAAGAAGAATGTCCAAAGCGCGAAGGGCCAAGCGAGGGACTAACTACGACTCGTCCTCGTCCGCGGGGACCCCAATCCCGTCCGCGCCGATGGCGAACTGCGCCTCGCTCTCGGGCAGGCACGGCGAGTCGTAGATCTTTGCTATGCGCGTCGTGGCGCGGCCTTTGCGGAGGTAGAGCCTTCCGATGCCGCGGGGGGGTGTCAGCTCCGTGGCGGATGAGAAGGAGGGGGAGGGGAGGCAAGGAAAGAGGGAGTACCGGGTGGTGGATGCGTGCGCAATGATATTCCCCCCGATGGGCTTCTTCGGATCTGGGTTGTACGGACCCGCTTGACCGTCTACTTGCGAGACGACTTGGTTGGTGATCACTACTGCGATGCCGTACTGCAGCCGCACACCGGAGGCATGAAGAATTGTAAGCGGAAGAAGCGGGACAGGGGGGAGAGGGAAGGCGGACCTCGTCTGCTAACCGCATGAGGTTCCGGAGGAACTTGGCGAGGTGCATTTGCCGCGCGGAGAGCTCGCCGCGGCCGGAGAAGTCGGTGCGGTAGAGGGCGGCTGGGGATCGCATGAGGCGTCAGTGGAAAAGCTCTGGGCGGCGTGAAGGAGTGGGGCCCGGGACGCACTGCAAGAGTCGACGATGAGGAGGGAGAACCTGCCCGCCGCTTCCAGAGGTGTTAGGAACACGACCTAAGCGAAAGAAGACGCAGCGCACCTAGATTCAGCCATCATAGCGCTAGCATGCACGAGCAGCTGCTGCTGGTGGTCGGCGTTGTACGCGCGCGCGTACGCAACGTTGTCGAGCACCTCCTCGCCGTTGAGGCCAAAGCGCTCCGCGACGGCCAGCAGACGCACGGGGCGGAACGTCCCCTCCGTGTCGATGTACAGGCACTTGCCTTCGCCGCCGTTCATCGACGTCGGGAGCTGCGGGGGAGGTTCAGCGGGGTCAGGGATTCAAGGTGAGGAGGGAGGAGGGAGGGAAAACGCACTTGGCATGTTACGGCGAGCGTATGGCAGATCTGGGATTTGCCCGTGCGGAACTCGCCGAATAGCTCGGTGATCGCGCCCGTCTCGATGCCGCCTGGCGCCGAGACAGGGGTTCAGCGTGGGCCGACCGGTGGAAGAAGACGAGGGACTCACCGCCCAGCACCGTGTCCAAATTCTTACTCCCCGTCGTGATCATCACCAGCTCGCTCCGCCTCGAGTGGATCTCCGTCGCGGTCGTGAACCCCATGGGGACGAACTTGGCGGCTGCAACACGCCACCGCCCCCCGCCCGACGTATCAGGCCCCGCTGCAGTTGAAGAATCCCAGCAGGAAGGAGGAAAGCGCACCTTCGAGCAGGATCTTGTCCGCCTTGGCCTCGGAGATGCCCTTGATGGTTACGAGGTGCTTCTTGGGGGTGAAGGCGATGGACTCGACGGTGTGGAAGCCGGCGTCGGTGAGCTTCTTGCAGTCCGACGCGGAGATGCCCGATTCCTGGAGGCCCATCATGATGAGACCCGATATGACCCCAGAGAGCCAAGAGGGCAGTCTGCGCACCTGAAGCTTCTGTACGAGGAGGGGCGCGGCGAGCATGTTCTCCTCCTCGTCCTCCTGCTGGTGCTGCTGGGTCGAGTACTGCGACATCTTGGGTCTGCGCTACTCTTCGAGGGTATATTTTGATGTCTGGTGTAGTCCTCGATGCAAAGAATGTCAAGCAGGGGTCGATGGAGAAGGGAGAGCAGGGAACTGTGGCGGTGATGGGAGGAGAAAGAGAACAAGCGCGATCGCAGCGCTGGGTCGTGGCGCGGACGCGTTGCTGATTTGGCCATCAGAACGCGCGTCGGAGCGTGGCTGTGCTATTTCTCCCAAATACAGTATCTCTGCTTCCCTGCTCAGCAACTCCCACGAGAGATTGCCCCGCAGTCAATGCCGCCGTGACGCTGCAATCTCAGTGCCCCTTGCACACGACCATATTGACAACGCCGAGCAACGGACCCCAGCGATGGTCCGGAAACGCACTGCGAAGGCGGAGGACGCCTCTACAACCGAAAAGTTGGCAGAAGTGGCCGAGCAGGTGAGCTGATCTCTGTCCAGAGCGGAGGAAAGGCGAGTCTGACCTCTCCTTGCAGACGACCTCGCCCTCCTCCGCGCCAGCACCGCACTCAACCTGCGCCCGCAAGATAATCAAAGTCGCTCTCTTCTCTCTCTCAGGGCTGTTACTCCTCTCCCAAGCGCCCTACTATGTGTGCCGCGAAGCTATCCCTGCCACATCAGAGGACTCGCTGACCGTGTTTTCTCCGCGCAGTACTCCCTCTTGCGACCATCTCCACCCGCGCCTCCGAGGCCAGCACAGCCTGTACCGGAGGCGGGGAAGCTGGGTGACTTCTTGACTTTTGATTTGCCGAGGAAGGAGGATGTGAATTTGGGGCCGGACGTGAAGAAACGGGACGCAGTGAGGGAGGCTTTCAAGGTGCGTTTCGATCGGCTGGCACTCGGATGTTGGCAGTAGCACTCAAGGGCACATTGGAATGTAGCATGCATGGCACGCTTATGGTTCACCGTCACCTCTTACTCCAATTCGGCCCTACACCGCCTGACTGTTAGTCGAGCAGAGCGCGACGCCTGGGGGTACGACGACTACCACCCCATCTCCCGGCGAGGCTCGAACCTCTCAAAGAAGGGGCACGGCATCGGGTACACCATCGCCGACTCCTTGTGCGTCTTTCCACTCCCCCATTCCCTCAAAGTCTCAACGCCTCGAGCTGACTTGCCCTATGCGCGCTGGCAGGGATACGATCCAGCTCATGGGACTCACGGACGAGTTTGAGCGAGCGCGGGAATGGATGGACAAGTCGCTGAGCTTTGACGTCGACGACGAGTTCAACACTTTCGAGGTCAGTCCTTCCCACCTCCCCCCTACCCCAACTAACCCCTCCCCCCTCGCACAAGACCACCATCCGGTCCGCCCCCTTCCTCCTCTCCCTCTTCCCTCCTCTCACTTCTCCCGTTCCGGACACAGGATCCTCGGCGGCCTCCTCTCCTCGCACTACCTCTCCACGTCCCCGTTCTCCCCCGGCGGCCCGACGGCCCCGGACCCGCTCTTCCTCCGCCTCGCGTCCGACCTCGCCGAGCGCCTCCTCCCCACCTTCTCCACGCCGTCCGGCATCCCGCTCTCGCTCGTCAACCTCGCGCGCGCGCAGGGCGTGCCAGACCGCGATAACCACGGGATGGCCAGCACGGCGGAGGCGGCGAGCTTGCAGCTCGAGTTTAGGTACTTGGCGGAGCTGATGGAGGAGGGGGTGTATTGGAGGAAGGCGGAGAAGGTACGTTTTCTCCAAGAGTCTTTAAGGAAAGATGTGTTGCGTCTATGAGGCTGAACGAGATGCGGGAGGTGTGCAAAGGTCATGGAGGTTATCCGGCAAGCACGCAAGCGCGACGGGCTCGTGCCAATCTTCATCTCGTGCGTGGAGCGCCCTTTCCTTCCTCCCTCATGCGCCTTGACCCACGTTTCCACCTTGCTCTCCAGTCCCGAGAACGGCCAATTCTTCATGTCCGAGATCCGCCTCGGCTCGCGAGGCGACTCATACTACGAGGTCCGTCTTCTTCCTCCCACCCCCTCTCTCCCCTCGCACCTCACTCAGACTCCACCACCCAGTACCTCCTCAAGCAATACCTCCAAACCGCGCGTCCCCCCTCCGCTTCCTCCCAACGCATTCACGCAGCTCATCCCGGGAGTTTTTTTTTCCGAGCAGAACCGCACCGAGCCCGTCTATCGCGAGATGTACGACGAGGCGATGCACGGGATCAAGCGCAACTTGATGAAGGTCACGAAAGGCCCCGAGAAGCTCGTGTTCACGCACGAGCTCAAGCCGCGCGCGCGGGCTGGGTGGGTGGCCCCATTTCTCCCCTTTCCTCTACTCTCACCCGCTCACACCACCTCTGCATTCGAACGGCAGGGGGTATGAGTACTACCTGAAGCAGGACCACCTGGTGCGTTGTTCTACCATTGCTGCAATGTGTTATATGGTGTGTGCTGATTTTTGAGATATGCGCGCGCGAACAGGTCTGCTTCATAGCCGGCTCCTTCCTCCTCGGCGTGACCGAGGGGCGCGGGCTGGTCCCGCCGGACGCGGACGCGTTCTCGCAGGCACAGAAGGAGGACTGGTGGGCGGGCACGGAGCTCGTGCGGACTTGCGTGCGTCACGTGTCTTCTCCTCCCCCTTTCCCCCCTTCCCCCTTGGATGCGGAGAGTTCATACCGGCGGGGTGGGCGCAGATGGACACGTACGATAAGAGCAAGACGGGATTGGCGGGTGCGTTTGCTCCGAAGGGGTTGTGGGAGCGCCGGACTGATCGGTGGACGTTGTGGGGCGCGCGCAGCGGAGATCGTCCACTTTCATAAGCCGACTGACCCGCTCGCTGAGGTGGAGGACTGGTACATCAAGCAGTCGCAGTGCGTGCTCCTTCCCCCACTTACCCTCCATCTCGCTCTGACGCGTTCTCCCACTTAGCGAGGGCGTCTCCCTCATCGACGCGCGGAACATCCTCCGGTTTGCCTCCCGTCCCAGCTCATCTTCCTCCTCGCCACATCCTCATCCTCACTCCAACTCTCCCCCCACAGGCCCGAGACAGTCGAGTCCCTCTTCCTCGCCTTCCGCCTGACGGGGGACAAGAAATACCGCGCGTGGGGGTGGCGGATCTTCGAGGCGTTTGAAACGCACGCAAAGGTCGCAGGTGGCGGGTATGCGAGCATCGTCGACGTTGACAAGGTGCCCGTGGATCTGGAGGACAGGCTCGAGACGTTCTTCTTGGTGCGTTGCGCGTGCGTGCGGGGTGCGAGAGGGAGTTGGAGGGAAGGAGGACGCTGATTAGGGATGGGGAGGAAAGAGCGAGACGCTTAAGTACCTGTTTCTGCTGTTCGAGGACAGCTCCGTTGCGCCGCTGGACAGTACGTCTATTCAGGCTTCCTCTTTCTCCGGAGCGGTGCGGAACGGGACTGACGCGTTGATGGTGTGCGGCGATAGAGGTGGTCTTCAACACCGAGGTGAGCCTCGATGATCACCGGCCCCAGCACTGCTTCAGCTGATATACTGCTATCTGGGGCATTTATAGGCGCACATCCTCCCCGTGTTCAACCCTTCGTTCCCTACCGGTTTCAGTTGATCTGTCGGAGGGAGCATGCATGCATCACAGACAATTTCAGACTCGGCTCGAAGAGTGCATCATGCCTCGTATTATCCTCACCGAAAGCCTCTGTCCTATCGAGAAAAAGGTTTATACGTCGTTTTAACGGAATGGTGAATGTTGGAGGCCGAATTGGAAGGTGCTTCGGCAAACCGTTGGATCCCTTATCGTGATCCAGTGATCCACTCTTGCTCGGAGGTGCGCTTTCCAGCGAATCAGGTATCCGATTGCTGCAGGAACTCGTATAAGCGTTTAATGGATTTTCCTCTGCAACTAGCTTGTAGGAGTCAACGACTGAATTTCCCAGCGGATGCCGAGAAGACCGCTGCCGCCACTGCCAAGCCAGCGAGCGATGTGATCGTACAGGGCTTTCAGAGCGCTCGATTTCCGTTATCGCCACTTATCCGCGTGCAACCGCTATCATCCCAAACGCCTATGTACGGATTCATGGTTCATCCTCTTCCTTAGTCCGAGTTCGGCTTTGCAAGGTTCCGAGGTAGGTGTCCCATGGCCTTATCTCCTGCTTTGCCCGCTGTCGGCCTGGCGCCGTTGCCGCTGCAGGTGAAGACTTCACCGCCGAAGATACCAAGACTTGCCGTAAAAACCACCTTATCTTCAATCTGGAAACCATACTCTGTTGATAACGAGTCGGGCTTAAGGGACAGGCCTCAGTCAGAAACCCTACGCAGCTCTCCCCACAATCATTCGCATCCGCCATATCGCAATAATGTCCCTCCCAACACCACCCGTGCTATCCAGCGACCGGACTCCGCCTCAGCTATTCGAGATCGAGAAGTCCGCCAGCTTCTCGAGCAAGGATGGGGGAAATGAGGCAGAGGACCACGTGAGGGTGTTCGCTATTGACGATGATGTCCTGCGCGAAGAGGACTACACCGAGGAGGAGTACAAGCTGTTGCTTCGCAAGATTGACGGGTGGCTGCTTCCCCGTACGTTTCACATATCCCAAACACACTAAAATCAGGGAGCGTGCTAATCCGAGTTGACATCCAGTCATGTGGATCTGCTGTAGGTCTACCTCATCTCCGATGAAGGGAGGTACCGCTGACGTTGTGGGATGCATGCAGATGGCATACAGCAGGTAGACAAGACAGCTCTGTCTACGCAGGCTCTTTTCGGCCTGCGTGAAGACACACGTCTCGTTGGACAGCAGTACTCCTGGCTTACGACGGGTGCGCTGCGTCCGTCCTTTTGCTCTTAGCGACGGAATATTTACTGGTGGTCTTGCCAGTCTTCTACCTGGCGTACATGTGCTTCGGTAAGCTTGTATTATCAGTGGATCATAAAGATTCGATCTTGGGTTTTCACCTTCGAAATGTTGGCAGAGTTTCCGTACGTGGTAACGCTCGTGCAGAGCCCAAGATTTGCTGCTTACCGTGATAAAAACAGGTCGAACTTCATTCTGCAACGGTGGCGCTTGGGCCGGACGTTGAGTATCTACATGACAATCTGGGGAATGTGAGCTCTCAATAACGTAGAAACTGCTTCGAATGTCTAACACGAGAATTCTCGCCCGGGCAGCATTGTCGGGTAGGTGTGAATTGCAGGATCTCGCCGGTGTAATACTGATGACTACTGTCATTGAAGCTGCATCGCTGCCGCTCAGAACTGGACGCACCTCATGTGAGTAATGCCTACGAAACCTTTTGCAAACAGGTCACTTACTTGAACGCCATTTTTGCCAGGGTGCTACGCTTTCTTCAAGGCATGGCCGAGTGCTGCATCTCGTGCGAACGGGCGCTTCGAGCTGCAGTAGGGGTAGAGGCTGACAGCTCCTGAAAACAGTCCCGGGTTCATCCTTATTGTGTCTTCATGGTATAAACGTCGCGAGCACGCCAGCCGTAGTCTCATATGGCAGAGTGCCAACGGTGAATTTATTTCGTCGCGGTCCACGCATAATCCATGCTGAGCTCCGTTGTTGTACAAAGCCGGCTTCGGCGTCATCGCTCAACTCATTATGTATGGAATCGGGGTAAGTCTAAGTCTCCTGGTCCCATATTTGTGCCCAGGTTGAATTCGTGGTTCTCTGGCAGTCCCACGCTGAGAAATACGGGAGTGTCATCGCTCCATGGCGCACGTAAGTGCCGACAGCACTGTAGAGAGTACTGGGACCTGACCGATTTTTCAAAACCTTACAGTATCTCTTTGGCAAGTCTACCTCGATCTTCTGGGTGGTACAACAGGCTGATGACCGAGCTTCCAGTTCCTGGGCGTTATGACAGTCATCTGCGGCATAACTTGCTTCTTCATCCTCGGCACGGTAAGTCATGTTTCTGCCAGCCTGAGGGGTTGAAAATCTTACAATGCTCTTACAGCCCAAGGAAGTCCCCTGGATGACCGCAGAGCAGAAGCGAATGGCCAACGCTCGAATTGTCTCGAACAAGGTACACCACACATTCAACCCATTCCTGCTATATTGAACGCTAACAATACATGCCCAGGTCGGACACGATACCACCGGCTTGGAATGGAAGTGGGAGCAAGTTAAGGACGCTATTAAGGATCCGCAGGTAAATTCAGCTTCTGTGTCCTCCCATAGGATTACTGATGTGTTTGGAATACTCAGACTTGGTTTGCTTTCGCCAACGCGTTCTTGTAAGCTTGTTACTTCACTTCCAAATCAAATCTATATGTCCGCTTAGCAAATTGCCTATCAGATCATCCCTGCCGGTGAGTCCATGGGGCATGAAAAACAGCGAGCTTGACTGCGACAAGCTCACCACAACTGTAATCCTTGCATTTTGTCAGAATGGAGGCATTGTGCGTTCATTGCCTAACATAGCATCTCCTAGACTCTGACCACTGGTTGGCGCATGCACGGCAAACAGACGTCTTTCGGCACCATCATGTCCGTTGCCGCATGCGCACAGGCCAAATTTACGCAATGTTGACCATCTTTCATGCATGCAGATATCAGAGCTTTGGATTTACGAATCTGGGTAAAGAAAACATGGGTATAAACCAGCGTTTGGCCTCTACTGACATACCTTCTTGCAGAGGTCATCCTCTACGATATCCCCCGCTCAGTCGTCTCCATCTTGTGGTTCGTAGTCGTGGGCCTGTGCACGTCCCGCTGGCCAAATCTGCGGATGTACTTTATGGCCTTTTCAGTATTCGTGTCTTTCATTGGTGTAAGTTCAAACTGCAGCTGTCGGTCGTCCTGCTCCGTGTTCTGATCTATCCTCCCAGATGCTCGTACTTGGGTTGATGCCCACAAGCGAGGAGTATAGGTGGACAAAGTGGGGGGCTTACCTCATGACTGTGCCCAACGTAAGCCAGCTTCAGAAACCAGTTTGATCAGTGGGTTGCGGTGGATCACGCTGACGTCGCTTGCTGTGCTCAGATCGTCGGCCTCTTCATGGCGTGGACTCTGATATCCAGCAATGTTGCCGGACGTACAAAGAAGACCATTATCTCATCGGTCACGTTTGTCGCTTATTGCGTTGGAAACATGGCGGGCTCTCAAGGTGCGTCGAAATACGCCGTAAATGAGCTGTAGCACCCCTTACAAAACAGCCTTATTCAGTTTTCCGGGCCAAAGACGCTCCTTACTACCTACCCGCAATCATTGCAAGTAAGCCCCTTCAATCTCGTCTTCACTACCATCTCGAAAGCATGGCTGACCGCCCCTATCAATCAGTGGCCACCTGCGTAGGCACCCATTCCCTCTTCTTGAGTGTGCGCGACAGCGGCGGCTGAAACTCCTCCTGTTTACCGGTAGTACGGCCTGGAAACATTAGTCATTTTCCGTATGTTCAAGGCTTTTTTCATAGCCAGCAGTCCGGTAATCCAAGAAACTAACAGAGGCGAGCAGTGTGGCGCGGTTGGTATATGCTGCAAAACAACCGCCGCGACAAAGCTGTTCTCGCGTCTGGCATCTCCCCCGAGGAAGCGGAACGCATTGGGCAAAAGTTGGGCGAAGAGGATGTCACGGTGCGATGCTCAAGTTCTTCAATATCCACAGCGTGCAGGACCACTCACCGCCTGGCCCAATGTTCACTTAAACAGGATATGCAGAACCCACACTTCAGGTCAGTTGTTTCATGGCTCTACACTCGTGTGCTCCACGCCGCTCATGCTCGGCCGGCCTACTTTGTCATCGGTGGGCTATGACTAACAGGTACACTCTCTGAAAGCTTTGAACTTTTCTGTATACCAGCCAGTGGTGGAGATCCTTGGATTCATTTGTATTTCATGTCTAGTAAGATCGATGTTCACAAAGTGTGTGGTGTAGAGTCTAGTCTTGAGCCGTGGCAGCGAGTCAGCATCGCGACATGCAACGAGTTCGCTGTCACCGTTTAAACAGTAGCCAGGGTTTGTACTCCGAACAAGTTTTTTATGGTCGTGCGGTACTTCTGACTTAAGTGATGAAGCGTTGTACTCGGCAAAGTCGATTGTACACCTCAAAACTCTGTCATCTGTAGCGGCTAGCCCGTAATTTGCAGTCGGCTCCCGCCCCGCCATCAGGTGGATAGAGTTCTTTTGCAGTAAAATTCCTGTTGGGTTCGGTAGCGAAGGTGGTGGTCAAGAAGGAAGGCGCGAGAGGGACCAAAAACGCTGTCGCGTGACCACGCCACTGCACCGCGTGCATCGCAGCGATTCGAGTCCTTTTTGCAACCACACGTTTCAGGAATAGCTCAAGAGACATTCATGGAATTAAATATCTGCGATCCCAGACTGCAAGTGCCGTTTGGTTGGTGAGCTCAAGCCCGAGTGTGGAAGCGTTCCAACGATCGATACGCTCAGACAATCCTAGCCTCCGGCTTTTTGGTGATTGTTTGAATAGAGAGGCCAGCGGCTGTTGCTCTCTCATCCGATATATCCGGACATTAAGAAGGGGGGTCAGGTAGAGGCGGGGCTGTCAGGATCTGCGGCGGACGCGCTCAGTGCAGGTCGAATGTTGCTCGCCATGACCCTAAGCTCCCCTGACGCAAGTGACATAGCCGCCTAGATGCGCGTTCGTATATGAGTGTAAGAACAAAAATAATGGTCGACGAAATTGCAGCGATGGAGTGATGTAAGGGCTGAAGAGAGCAAGCGACGTGTGGAAGGGACCTGACTGCGGGGCTTCGGAGTGGGAGCGCGCGACGATTCAATGGTCAGCTAAAGACTAGCCCTCGATTTTTTGGCATATCAGCAGTTGTCACAGTCAGGGCTTGTGACCGTCGATCTACAGATTGAAACGAGGCAAGGGCAAGTGAACACCATGCGGTGCGAAAAGCTTGCCGAGCTAAACTGGGGATACTCGAAGAAGCTCAAGCGATCGAATGCTGTGCGGCGCTGCGCGACTGCAAAATTCTCTCCGGAAAGCCGCATCAGCAAGCGAGAGACGCAGACGAGCCTACGGCAAGTCAAGTGTGTGCATCCAACTGAGCCCACAACCAAACGACCTCACGCTTCCCGTTTCTTTTTCGGTTTCTGCAACCCGCCATTCGCAATCGTCAGCAACACATCCACTTTGGACCCCCCAACGCACGCGCGTCACTCACCTTAGCCTTCTTCACCTTCGCGATCGTGCCCGTCTCCACAGCCCTCTCGTCCTGCGCTTCCGCCACAGGGGGCGTGCCCGTCCTCGGCGTGCCTCCCGACGACGTCCCGTTTGCAGGCGTCTCATTCCCACTCCCACTCTGCGCGCCCAGCTGCAGGCCCTTCAAGTCCTCCGCGATGCTGCTCGCAAGCTTGGGCAGCTCGCCCTCGATGTCAATGTCCGGTAGTGGCTCGGGCGGGGGAGGCGGAGACGGTTGTGCGGCGGCGGCGGCAAGTTTCTTCTTCTTCGTCGTCTTGCTCGACTTGGCAGCGGAGTGCGGATCGGAGGAGACTGTCGGCTCGCCGAGGTCGGAGAGGTGCACGACCGGGATCGCGTCGATGTCTTCTTGTGCTGCTGCGGGGGACGGCTTGGGCTGGATATAGTACGGGTCGTTGGCGCGCGCTGCGAGGCGAGCGGCTCGTCGCTGGAAGATGCGGATAGAAACAATTAACTCTTGGTCCAGCCGACCCGAAGACAGAGCCAAACGTACCCTCGCCCGTTCCGCCTTCTCCTCCTCCGTCTCCTCCACCTGCCCCTCCTCCTTCCTAGCATTGCTGCCCTTTTTCTTCTTCTTCTTCTCGCCCTTCGCCTTCGCCTTCACAGCCTCCCCGTCCTCATCCTCGCTATCCCCGTCCTCCCCCGGCCGGGGCGGCACGATCCACGCGTCGAGATCGAGCCCCTCGGGCGGCTCGACCATGCTCTGCGCGCGGGGGGCGACGGCGTTGAGCGGATGGGATGAGTGGAGGGATGAGAGGAGGTAGAGGGATTTCGGGGCGCGCGGGCCGTCGGGGGCGGGGGACGGCGAGGGGGAGAGGGAAGGCAGAGCAGGGGA
>JTLS01000920.1:0-12290 GCA_000826855.1 Basidioascus undulatus | reverse complement strand
CAAGAAAGCTGCCAAAGGAACGGAAGGAAGGACTACGCGCTGGTACGCAGCGATGGCGATTTCAAGAGGGAGACGGCTGCCTGCCCCTGCGGACAAACTACGAACTACCGCTGCCTTTACAGGGGCTATACTCCTGAATAATAATGATGCAAATACCGGATCATTTATTAAGGTTAATTTTGATAGCTTTGGGCTGACGTCCAGGCTGACGATGCCGTCGGAAGGTTGAAGCGTTGAGGCGCAGTCCGTCTCCACGATCCCACTTTTAACCCGCTTCCGCAGCTCCTTTGGTTGCCGGCTTGAGACTCTGTAGCACCTCAAAACCTCAACTTGCCTCTCTTATGGCCCTGCAACGTTCCCACAAACTCACAGTCGCGGAGGGGGTGCACCGTGGGTTCCAGATAACGATTGCATGCGCTATCCAAGCTTCGTTGCCTTGGCACCGTTAAATGCAAAGCCTGCAATACTATCGAGTGCTGTATCACAATGGAGGGGAGTGATGTTGAACCCAGTGAAACATAGATCAACCAAACGAAAACGAAAAAAGTGCTGAACACATGAGCAATCAAAAGGAGCCACATGCTACATTTCTAGAGTTTACAGTCCAACAGCACAAGCAGTAATACGCAAGATCGATCACGCCAACATGCACACGCCCGACCACCCTATGCCTCATCCCTAATCAACCTCTTCAAGTCGACCAAGCCGTGCTTTAAGCTTAACAGCTGAACGGGCGTGAACCCCTCCTTCCTCAGCTCCTCCATCACGTCTGTTCGTGCACGCGCAATGCAGGCCACCGCACGGAGACCCGCCGGATCGTCCATCAGCGCTTCGAACGTTGGCACCCAGCACGGCCGGGGGAAAGGAGGGCGACGAGAGGAAAGTGTTGAGCGAGAGGTTCAGGGCAGCTGGCGCAGGCGCGGGTGCGGGTAAGGCTGGAGCTGCGGGTGCAGGTGCCAGTATAGCTGGAGCAGTAGGTTCGGGTGCGGACGCGAGTGCGGATGCGGGTGCGGGTGCGGGTGCGGGGGGTGCAATGGGGGTGGGTGCGAGGAGTGCAATGGGTGCGACTTCAGACGCAGGTTGGAGGACAGCAGCCGGCGAACGTGCACGCTGGGGTACCTGTGCTGAAGACAAGGATGAGGCGCCCGTAGAAGTTGGTGTAAGAGGTACAACGGGCAAGCCCAGAGCAGTGCAACCGTGACGAAGACTAGGGCTGCGGAAGAAAGGCGCGAGCCAAGGACAATGAGCTCTCGACTTTGACATTGGTAGAATCCAGAGGACTGCACCATTTCATGGTTCTCCGACTGTGAATCGCTCGGCTCAGACTGCGCAGCCTTGCGTTTAGCTGCGATCCGAAAAGAGGTTCGCCGCAGAGCTGCATCAGAAGATGAGCGCCTGGTTTTGTGTGGCGGCGCGTCCGGTTCGTACTGAAAAGCGGGCAGTGGTAAGCGGAATTTGGGGTAATCTCGGTGCAAGACAGACAATATGTACATCAGAGTCCGCATCTTCAAGCGTATGGAGAGGTGGCGACGACCGGCAACGCTCCCGCTTAGCATTCGTCCTTGCCGGTGACGCCTCTGTGTCTGCCTCGCGACATGCCAGTCTATGCCAGTCCCAATACCGTCTATCCCAGCATGTTCACCAGCCTCTTCCGCTCAAATATCTTCAATCCCGCTATCTACCGCCTCTCCGCCTCGCTGCCCTTCTCCACCCGATCTCTGACAGCGACCCTCCAGAGCTGGTCCACACCGATACCCTGCAAACCTAGTCTATGTTTCGAATGATCAAACTTCATCTTGGCAACGGCGCCTTCCAGAAGATTGTCCGGCGTGGACGGCCGATCAATGAGAAGTTGGGGCTGAGCAAGGATGAGGTTGTCGTACCGAATCCGTATGAGGGAACTCTTCAGATCGAGGTTAGGACAACGAGCGACATGGTTATCCGGCCGCGAAAGACGCGGATTCGAATTCGCTTGAGTGCACTGATAAGTGTGTGATGAGTGATGAGAGGCTGAAGAATTAGGTAGAACAAGAGTCAGCACTCTGAAGCAAAAGTTGAGAGAGCTGGGCAAGCGCAAGGTGGAGAAGCGGAAGCCAGCGCAAAACCTGCCCCGCTGTGTGCCTCTGCGCCCTCACTTGCCATTGCTGCTTTTCTTCTTCGTCAATTGCCCTGCAAGCACTAGAGAGAAAAAAAAGCAAAAGAATGGGCCTGACCGGGAATTGAACCCGGGACCTCTCCCAATCGGAACCCTAAGGGAAAATCATACTACTAGACCATCAGGCCGAATGGTCACTGAGCACTTAATTCCTTAAAGGAACAGTATCGTGTCTCTGAACAAGTCGATTGACAAGCCCAAGAACTGTTGGCGCTCTGGGAGGGCAATGATTTATCGCAGTCTGAGGATGGGTGACTCACGAACCTGATTAGAGTCCCTAGGCTCAAAGAGTGGGACACATCGAACCGCTATTTCTCACGAGTATCCCTGCCGGAAAGTGGGCGGACGGCCTTGAAATTTTACTGGGAATAAGGGGAACTAGGCAACCGATTTTTCTCACTTGTGCTGCAAGGATCGTATGCAGGAGCGGCCCCGAACAACGGTACCACTATAGAATCAGGTTCTGTCTAGTGCATAGCACTCGGTTTCATGAGATGGTGGCTTAAAACTGTCTTTTAAGAGTAATTACTATCCTATGCGGCCGATCAAACGTTTTGATGGTGACAGTTTCAGTTTCCCATCACATTGCGCTGCAGCTCGCGCTCTTCTCTGAAGGAATTCGCTGGCCGCCCACGTTTAAAGTAGTGAATCACACCTACTACACATTTGTCTCTAAGGAACAACTGGTATCAGATTACAGTAACAAACTTGCGTGTCGGATGGGCACATCAAGCAGACCCCTTCGGCGTGAAGCCCGTTATGCCACTTCTACTGAACGTTCTTGCTCCAACTCCTTCTCAACTATCCTATTGGACATTTTTGTTGGTGAGCCAACCCTCATATGAAGTTGTAAATGGACTGTACAGGGGTTTGCAGTGGACCGCGTCAACCGTTAAGGCCACCCCTTTTCGTGTACATCAGATCAAGCCCTGAAACGACCGACGGCGCCTTTCCAAGAAACAGGTGCAGCGGTGGTTTTGGGGGGACCTCCTTTTCGTGTCCTTGCGCACCTTTACCAACCTTTGCCTCGTCGCCATCCCCTACTCCCATGGCCCTCCGCCGACTTCCATCGCGCTTGTCAACGGCCTCTTTCTTCTCCTGGTCGCACAAAGAGTTTCTGCAGATGCAACCTGCAAAGAAACATCTGGTGGGACTCGTGGCAGGGCGAGACGCCATGCGACGTGCTACGAATGGTGGGGAAAATTTGTGTTTCCTACAGTGAGTCCCGTTCCAACCATTGATGCTAGATGACTCGGCTGAAGCACGAGTGGCGGGGTGGGAAGTGTAGGGGAGGTTTGGGCGTGACTTCGAAAAGGACTGGCTGGGTGAACTCTCTACATCAAGGTGGATGGACAAAAACACCATGGCCGCTGATGGTGGTCGGCGGGATTTATGTGCAGTTCCGACCCCAATGGGGAAATCGTACAATGCTGTCGACGTGGAGTGCCTGTCCAATCCCGTGGCGTACAACCTTTCAGTCCTCTGTCGTAAGTGCAGTTGCTCTACGCGGTATGGTATACGTATGCGACTGATCCGAATCGACCATGCAGGCAACTGCCAACAACCTGTTACCGCCAATCTACCCGATCAGCGCCACTGTGGATCGAGGAGGACCCAACGGTGCTTCTACCATATCATCTCACGCCATCCATTAGGCGTCGGGGCAGCCGACGTCGACCTCCGTCGCGTCGGCACTTCCCCACCGACATTTCTGATGAGAGCCGGGAGCGGGATGGAGGGTTATCGCTCGGTGGAAGACAGGGAGCGTACTATGGGAAGCCACCGCCGGCGTACAGGGATGTAGTGGGCTAATGCACTTGTCGTTGATGCTCTGACGCAGTTTCGAGTTGCAAAACTTCTAAGCAGCACGCACGCTTCGCTTTGCATCGCCCATTCTTTCATCAATCCCTTCCCAATCAACAAAGAATAAAAATGATGCAATGAAAGCTCGAGTGCCGAGCCGACATCTGACATTTAACAGCGATGCAGCCCAATAAGTTTGCGATGCCGCGTGTGACAGACCGCACCACCAATTTTCACCTCGCCTGTCCCCTAGCTTTAAAGTTTCCACTGCCACTGGCCAGGGCTTCCGTATTAAGCCCTAGACCGCCCAGATTGAATTCAAGTACACTCAATATCCCATCCACCTCGGCAGGTGCCTATCTAGACCTTCCGGAGAGTTTGGGTCCATTCCATGCAGCCCGTCGCACACCACACGACCGTGATCCGCACTACTCCTACTCTGTACCAGCCGCTACAACCTTTCGTACACAAGAGTATTCATGCACCTAAAGCCCAGAGAAGATGGGTAAACTGGGTATTTTTTCGTGGTTTTGAGATGCAACAAACAGCATGTGGAAGTCGCAAGAAGACTCCTCGCCTTGCCCCGCCGCTCAAGCCTGCTCAAGCCAGTTTCGCCAAGCGGATGTCACTATCGCATTCAAGCAAAATACACGACTTTAAGCAAAATTTCGAGTACATTATTCATTTTTCACAAGTCCAGGTATCACAACCTCTATTGTCCCTCCTTGAAGTGCTTGTTGGGGTCTGCTGCCACTTCTTAGGTTTACCAAGCTAATGCAACATGGATGTTGTCTGCAGTCCAAGAGACGAAAGTACATTAAAGCACCTCACTACTCTTCTGCAGAGGAGGCGGCCGCGAGAGTACATCGAGTCCTCATACATCGAGTCCTCAACTGACTCACCTCCTGTGCGGCCGCTTCAAGAGAAAGACCGGGGCTCCTCAACGTTCTTCTTCCTCAGCGAGCTTCGGGCCCGTCTCTCTTACGCCGTCGTTGTCGCGGCGTCCCGGTCTGGCTCTTTCCTGCCTTCCCTGCTTTCTTCATAGACGCTCATCCATTTCCCTTCGGTTGCTTGCCTACAATGTCGTTTACACTGCTCGTTGTGTCCAGGACGTACGCTTTTCAGCGCGCCGGTCCACTGTCAGTCCAATCCGAACGGTTGCGCTCCAGACCTGCCCCTTCATGCCGACATGCTCGCTATACTTCCCAGATTTTGGGCGTCTGAGATCTTCAAACTGGTCTGACCGGGTCGCGCGACGCATCGGCGGTGGCCACAAACGACGGCGACAGTCCGTTTAGTCTTGTGCGTGACATCAGCCGTTGCTTCCTGTGTTCCTCCGTTGCGTACTCATGTACCAGTTGGATCACTCTTAAACTCTACCCGATGAGGCATTCCGCGTCCATCGGACGGACATTCCTCCCCTCGAGGTCGAGGTCACCCGGAAAGTACGACGCCTACATCGTCCGTCGCGTGCCTGCATGATTTGACTGCGCTGCTGACGCAATCTCACCGCAGACGACTGCAAGTTCCCCACAACGGCTGAGCAGCCTCCGCCAGGCGTTTCGATCATCCCTTCCGATTTCTCGTTTGTCGACTTCCACAGACTGAAGTTCACGTTCTCGCCGGTTCTCGCCGACGTCCTCGACCAGGCGTTTGGCGCATATCCTCCGTCTTATTCGACTGTCCTGCAGCTAGACGCAGACCTGTGGAAGTGGTATCGAATACTTCCAGCCTGGATGCTCTGCCCCGCCGTGAGCAGGCCGGTCAATGCACCCTTGCGTCCGCCGACGCCCGCTGAGGAGCCCGTCGGCTGGCAATATCTGGTCGAATTGAGGATTCACTCTTTCGCAAACATGGTGTACGTTGCAGCGAGCTCACCTGAGCGCTTGAACCTAGGCTGATTGGTTCTCCCCAGCTTCGAAACCTTCCTTCATCTTCACCGCGCTCCCTTCGCCCGCGCTATTTCCGACAACGCCCAGGACCCGCTGGCGTCTCGCTACGCCCAGAGTGTGGTTGCAGCCACAGAGGCGAGCCGAGCGATCATTAACGCTGCGCGTGGAATGTTCACCAAGAATGCGGGTGCGTTTTACGGTGTTAGCGAGCAAGTAGCGGAGCTGACGGATTTCTCGCCGCTCTCAGCCGTCGTTAGCAGGTACGCATCCGAGTTTTAACAGGTTGTGAAACTTATCAAACCCTTCGAGGTACAGGGTTTATTACTTCCTTTCCCACTCTTTCTCCGCCGCCGCCTGCCAAGCCGTCCTCATCATCCGGTCCCCACACTGCACCCTCGCTCTCGCGGCCTGGGACGACCTACAAGCAGCGTACGAGCTCTTCTGTCTCGCACACGGCGAGCGCGCCGCGCAAGGCCGCAACATGCTGCGCGGTCTCTGCGCGAAAGCGGAGCTGTGCCTCCGCGCCGCCGGAAAGCTTTCCTCGTCGGAGGCGCCGGTGTACTTGGCGACCACGGTCGATGAGGGGTTACTCGCTGAAGAGGACCTCGCGGGCCTGATCGGCGCTGCGACACGCTTCGTCCAGCGCTCCCGTCCCCCGAGCAGCGGAGACCCCGGCGCAGCCGCGCCTCGGCCGTTTGCCCAATCTGGTGCGCCGGGTGCGCCGCCGACCACGCAGTCGATGGACTTGGGAATGTTTGACCTCGATCCGATATGGGCGCACGCAACAAACCCAGCGCAAAATGTACGTTCATCTACTATTTCAGGGGTCGCCTGGGTCGTCTGACAGCTTGTCCGTCTTCTTTGCAGGGCAACTGGACGGACTTCCTGCAGTATCTGGGGAGTGCTGCACCGCTCGGGTAGGGGGCGGGGACATTTACGAGTTTGGCTGAATGCACATGTCCTACGAAACAGCATCTCGTCTTTTTGGGTGCCTCGTATGCAGCTTTGGCTGAGCGAAAATATTCCTCACTGACAGTAAGCGGTCGAGCTGTGTCTGGAGATTTTGGCTTCCTCTGCGAAGGGATCATCGTCCAGTTTGATTCAGCCAAAACCCGTGAGGTACGAGTTGAAAGCGAGGTTGTCCGTGCTCGCTGCAACTTTCAGCCAGCGCGCTCATCTGAGGAAGAGATGCGCCATGTTCACTTCGGCTCAGACATAGCTCGTGCGAATTGAGGACGAGATGAGCCGCGTTCCCTTCGGTTCAGTGAAAGCTCGTGGGATCCGAGCACGAGGTGAGCCGTGTTCACTTTGGCTCACCGCGAAGTGCAAGTTTCGGCAACACGATTTGTGAATGGGCCTGGGGTTCTGGTCTTGTCCTTCCTAGCAGCAGTGTCCGATCAAAATGCAATCCCTTTCATTGTGCTGTCAGCCGATATGTCCAAGATCTCCAAGCCACGGTGTTGTCAGTGAAGCAAAACTGCGCGGAGCATGACAGCCATCGAGCGGGAAACAGATTGAATTGATGCAGAAATCGGTAAGGAGCGCAGAAATGAGACGAAGTAAGAGCAGCGTTGAGGACCTTGGCTGCGCAGGGTCTGGATCTGGCTGCTCAAGCCCGCTGCCCAAATGGGCATGCTGCGACCTCGTCAGCTAGGTCGTCTGCAAGCGCTCTGAAGTCACTACGTCGCGTTGTAGACCTTTTCGCTTACACTAAGCTTTTCCAGGCACTGTCTGCCGATCATTCTCTTAGCGCGCGGTTCCACGATGCCCGGTTGTAGCACAGTGGTTCTATTCAAGTGTCACCTCTCTCCAGCCGTTGCGCACAATCAGGCCGCCTTGCCCTTGCCCTTGTCCCTCGGAACCACCTCCCCGCGCGCCGCTGCTTTGCGATCCCGCTCAGCCGCTTCGGCCGCGCGCGCGTTCTCGTCAAGCCACAATCGCATCCCGAGGGCGTCTTCGCCGTCGGCATCTGGGGATGAAAGAGACAGGAAAAAGATGCGTCATCGGCGGCAGGAGAACGGGTGGAGTGGGGCGCAGAGATTGGGAAGGGAAGATGCGACGCGATGTTGAGAAGCGAAGCGAACGAGGCAAGAGGCGCCAGCGGGCTTCGCATCGAAGCCAGCGCAGCCAACCCCACCTCTTCATCCAGGAAGAAAAGAGCACGTACAGTATCCCCGCTCGACCTCCCAAACCTCAAACCCAAGGGTATCCCGGTAGAGCCCGATCGCAGCCCTGTTCGTTTTGCGCACGTGCAGGCTCACGTACGCAGCGCCATGAGTCTTGCGCATAGCCTCCTCTGTACAAAAGGCCCCACCCAGCCCGAAGTTTGGTATCAGCGGAAGAATAAGAGACAGAGTGAAGGGGTTGGACAAGATGGGAAGGGGGAGGATGGACGGATGGGAAGGCGAAGGCAGGGAGGGGTGTGGGCGTGGAGAGAGGGTGGAATGACGAACGTGACTGGACCATTAGTTTCTGCGCAAGGCCTAGACGGCGGTAGGAGCGCAGGACAGAGATGGAGGTAACATGGCCGTGCGGAAGCGGCTCGGGCTCGCCCGAAGGGGGAGGGTTGTCGTCGTCCCTATCCGCGTCCGGGTCCTCTCAGCCAGGGCGGGAAAGAGGAGATGGAAGAAAAGGACGCACATCTTGCCCAGAATATATCCCACTATCCGACCCTTGTGGTCCTCGGCGACATAGGACAGTTGAGGCCAGGTGAGAGCGTGGTAGAGGTCTGGTGTTCCGGTCCCAACGCCGCGCCATCTCCATCTCAGCTCGTGCCCTTTGTCCGACAGCGCTTGTATCCGACGGATCGATACGGACAGTACTTCAACTGGTAGTTTTCGGGCTGCAAAGCGGGGTCAATAGATGCCGAGTGAGCGAAGCGAGAAGACGCTTGAGGGGAAGGAGAGCGCGGACGAGGTTCATGAGGTTGGCATGCTGCATGCCGGTCAGGTCCGACGGGTGCGCAGGGCGGATGTTCATCGTGATATCTGATCGAAATTTGCACTGGGTCAGTACTAAAGAGAAAGGTGAATGTTGGGCAAGTGATGTGTGCAAGGAGGGCGGCCCGCCAATGCGACGGCTCCGTCCAAGGCGCGGGGCCGAAAGGAACTTGCAGCGCCGAAAGGGCCTTGGATTCGCGAAACCGCCTCATGCCTTGCGCCTGCCGTGCCGCCTGCCTTCAGCGCACACAACCTGTGAATGCACACAACACCAATGGAAATGACACTAAAATCCTACAGTTTTGTTCAAGGAAAGGAAAATGTAGACATGCCCCTCACAAATCAATGTCACAAAGGAGAAGCGTCTCGTGTGGGTGCCGTCAAATACATTGGTTAATAAATTGCGGTCTTCGGGAAATGTGAGATACCCAGTATAATCTACTCTTTGTCAAAGTGTGGAAAGTGGACAGCATATATGGAAGACAATGTATAAAAGATCGATCGCACTCGCCAGGGGCGGGATGCAGTGCCAGCGACTCCAGGACTTGACTTGGGAACATCGCAGTGCCGGGATTTCCCAAATGCTTATGAGAGATATACACCCGATGAAGAGATAGTTGATAATGTCATTTTTGTCGATAACGTCAGGATGGGAGTATGCGCTGCTTGTCAAGCTACCAAAGACTTTGCAGTCTTGCGGGTGCGTGCTAAATCTGTGCTTTATGACCAAGCCACGTACTTGTTCCTGTGACTCTTGATTCCGTACCGTCATACGTACCTTATATCCCTCATTGTCTCTCATCACCGTGCCTTCCGGTGCTCCCTTCCCTTGCGAGTGACGTTGCAACTGCAAAGGGACCTGGGAAGAGTCTGGGAATCCTCAAACCTGACAGCACCGGTTGTGTCACCTAATCTAACGGCATTCCCAGTAAGCTGATCAATAAATCAGTCCAGTTCCGGTCCAACAGGACCACTGATACCGTCCATCCATTACGTGTGTGTATGTCCTTGCATGCTTTTAAATGCCACAGCCCAGTCAGAAGAGCCGGGCTCCGGCCCGTTTGTCCCAACCGGCACGCGGGACGCCCGCGCGCGTAGCGAGCAGAGGAACTGTCAACAGCCACAGGCAGCATCGAAACATAGACGAATATCAGGGGGACCACATGGATTGTTGAAGGTATCACGCAACGGATGTTGCCCATCAAACGAGCAACCTTCCCCAGGTCCGCAAAACGCACTCCCGGACCCGGACCGCATGTGCATACGCCCCCTGTAGACGGTGGGGCGAGCCCTTGTGTGAACGGTCCACAGCTCGGGAGGCCCCCGATACCACCGACCGGCCCTCCAGCCAGTCCGGACCCACCGACAATTGCACCCCTAATCACCCCAGGTAGTCCGGATCCTCCCACAGTTATCTGAAAGCCTCCCATGGCGGTGCCTCGCTCGGGTCTCCTGTAGCAGCTAGAAACCCCATCCCTCTTGCTTGCTTAGAATACACGTTTAAAGGGGGGCAGGGAGGATGAAAGCAGGCACTCACCGACCCCCGCCTGAGGCATCGGGGCGCCCAGGGGTGTGTACAAAAGGGCCATGCTCAAGATAAGGGTGATGATGAATGATACCATTGAGCGCATGTTTGATAGGTGGTGGTTGCAGAAGAGGTGAGCGACAATGCGGTAGTTGGAGGAGGCACCGCCGTCTGTAATACACCTCACCTCTCTCCATCCGCCTCAAAGGAAGAAGAGAATTCAGTACACAGGTGAGGTTGTCCTTCTCTGACCTGTTCCGCATCATGGTCGTTACCGAGACCTGCAGAACACTCCAGACTTCCTGCCTTTTGATCCGTAGCTTAATCCCTGCCGCGACCAATCTTCCCGAGAATCATGCGGACAAAACTACATCTAAAATACCGGGATACGTTTCCCAAGGCCATTGGCCATGCGTTTTACAGGCTGGAGACTGTGCGCTCGCGCTGGCTGACTGCGATCCGTCGTCAGTACATACCGCGCATTTCATGCAGTTATCCTGCCCGCTCTGAGCTGCCGCTGAAGCTGCCAAGGGAGGGAGAAGAACAGTTTACATGTTCGAACCAGTGCCAGTCGTATACCACAAATGCCCCGTTCACAGCATGAAAGTTTGAGAGCTCAGCCGGCAGCCGTTTCATCTCCACGGCATGTCAGGGTCGCTCTCAGGACTACCGACGGTCCGGGCCATCTCGCATACATCCCTTGCATATCGACAAAAGCAACATCGACAGTCATCTTAATAGCCTGTAAACAAGCAGGTTCTTAGAAAACTGCCAAACGCCACTGCGCCACTGCGTCACCCGTCAAGCCTGGAAGACCCCGCGCACGTGCACGTTCTCCAGCAGCGATTCGTCTGCTTCCGCCTGGCATCCCATCGTCCCCAAATATCGAGAGCATCAGGAGCGTTTGGACGAACGCGCTCATCCTATCCAAAGCTACTCCCCCGCTGGACCGTCCTTGTTCCTGAATATCGCTCCCGCGACCACAGCAGCAGAGAGTAAGCAGCGCGAGCCAGGGTGCGGACTGGCCTCGCATCTTCTCTCGCCTTCTCTTCTTGAGCTCACCGAGATATCCGGTGTCCTTTGCTCAACCTACGCAGTTTCATCCCCATATTCATCCTCTACTCGATCGTAATACCCCGCCCTCCATGTCGACGCAGCCCCTCCTCCAGCGTACCGCCAACAAGCGCATCGCCCTCCCCGTCCGCGTCGAGCCCAAAGTGCGTTGCTCGACCGGATCCACACCCTCCTCCCTTCCCTTCTCCCGCTCACCTCTTTCTCCGCGCCAGGTCTTCTTCGCCAATGAGCGGACGTACGTAGTCACATCTACTTGCAGGCGCCGGGGGACCTGACCTGAGAGGAGGGAGGACGTGACTGACCCCGCCTGATGGATGCGCAACCCAGGTTCCTCGCCTGGCTGCACTTCACCGTCATCCTCGGCGGTCTCGCCGTCGGGCTGCTCAACTTCGGTGACAAGGTGGGCAAGATCTCGGCGGGGATGTTCAGCTTGGTCGGTGCGTCCCCTCTTTCTCCTCTCCCTCTCTCCCACTCCCCCCCTCGTCCTCTACCTGCCACACACCCTCAGAGCTGACATGGGCTGTACACGAACGGAACGGAACGGGATTACGGGGGGATCCAGCCATGATGATCATGATCTACGCGCTCGTCACGTACTACTGGCGCGCGAACGCCATTCGCAAGCGCGGGAGCGGGCCGTACGACGACCGGCTGGGACCGGTGCGTTCTTCTTCCTCCTTCCTCCCTCCTCCCCTCCTGCGCTTCCGCTCACCCACCCCCTCCAGACCGTGCTCTGCATCTTCCTCCTCGGTGCGCCTCAGCCTCCCCATCAGGTCTAGCCCTCAAGCTGACTCCCCCCTCTTCCCCTTCCCCTCCTTTTCTGTATCCTCGCTCCTCCGTACTGCCAGCCGCCGTCATCATCAACTTCTGGCTGCGCTTCACCGAGGACGAGGGGATCTAAT
>JTLS01000919.1:0-12324 GCA_000826855.1 Basidioascus undulatus | reverse complement strand
AAGAAGGGAGATGCAGTGCGGGGGAAACTTGAGCGGTGGTGCTGGGCGTAGAACGGGGAGGGGAGAATGGGCGATGGAGCACGCGAGACCGAGGAGGAGCTGTCTCCCCGTCGAGGCGAGGCTGAGGGTGTCGACTGTTGCATGAGCGGTGATTGCGTTGGACCGCGGTCGGGGTGAAGATGACGGAGAGAGAAAGGAAGACAGAGGAAGGACCTGCGCAAAAGCCAAGATCCTATTGCAGGATTCGTTTCAAGACTAGCGATTGATGATGGAAAAAAGGAAAAGGGGTCGGGAGGTGGGGGGACTGCCTGCTTGGGCGGCTGGTGCAGTGGTGGAGGGAGAGCACAAGAGAGCAGAGCGATGGTCGAGAGCACACAGCGCAGCCCAAGCGCAATAGAGTTGTGGCGTTGTGCTCACGCGGAGCGCCGTCGTTTGCCCCGCATTTCCTTTCCTCCTTTCCTCCCTCGGTTCTGCGTTTCCGCTTGGCCTCAACAGCTACACCACAATTAAACAGCCGCTATTTGTCTGTCTCATCAAAAGCGTCTTTAAGCGAGAATTTTATCTTCAGCGCTCACCCCCCCCTGATGGCGCACACGCTCCCCCCCGAGCTCGTGCCGGCGGGCACGTGCGCCCCTGGCTGACTGCTGACAGCGGCAACCGATCACATGCACAAACGTAGATGCCGCCCCGGCTATGTGCTGTCCCGATAACTTGGGCAGGGTACATACTGAGGCCACGTACTGAGACGGCGTGACGGCGTCCGAGATTTCAATCTTCCAAGAATCCTCCTGTACGTTTTGCCTGCGATGGAGAGTAGAAAAAGGAAAGATGAAATATCAGAGGATGCAAGTGCCCCCACCAACACAGCTGCGAGCTCCACCGTCACGATCGGCGCCCACTCGTTAGCATGAACATCGAGCCGTTGAGTAACGACGACGCATGGGAAGTACCACCGTCTTGCGCCGGTGCTGCTCATGCGGCGCTTCCTTGCGAACCATGAGCGAGTAGGCCCAGATACAGGCACATGTGCATGGCGTGTTCATATGAACGCATGTATACAACGGGATTAATTTATTGCATGTAGTCTTCCTCCCCATTGCAGCAATTAATGGTCGCGATCGTGAGCATGCAGTCGCAATAGCTTCAAAATGAAAATCTTCACACATGCACTCGCAAACAGGAGCATAGTCCACGTTTCACGTTTCAACTTTCGCAGAGGCCCCGCGCATGGCCCCGCACACAACCGAAAGCATCCGACGGGAGATGGACAACGTGCACTGGGGTTGCCCAAAAAAAAATCCGCGGAACTCCGCCCGGAGACTGCCCGGAGTGATCGAGCCGGCGGGAGCTTATTGCGCCGAGGTGAGCAATTTGCGTCCTCCTCTTCGCGCGGCCGCAAAGGATGTATAACTAACTATGAAGCGCATATCGGTCATTGAATCAGGAGCCCGAGAGTTGGCCGCGGCAGGAAGCCGCAGAGAAGGATGCTCAGAAGCCGAGACCCATCGTGGACCCTCGTGAACGAGCTCAACCGGTTCAGCTGGAAAGGCAGCTGGGCTCCAAGTGCGGTAAGAAGCCGCCGCTGTGATGCTTGGTAACTTGGTGACCGTCATGATGGGGGGTGCAAGCGTTACAACCCATCACCGTTCAATGCCGGTCGCTCGTTTTCACGGTGGGGATAGTCCCCTGGAATACAGAGTCGGTCATACACATGCGATGATGACTGTGCAATACCTAATAGATACGTAAGCGGACTTCTGTGCGTGCTGCTGGAGAGCCTGAGTGAACCGGCGCGAGACGCAGTGCAGGGTCAGCGCTTGTGCATTGCCAGCTGTGAGGATCAGCGCAGGAGTCTGATTCGAGCAGTTACTTAGTACTAGGCGTTTACATATGCTAGGATATCCGTTTGGGCATCATCTGCTCGAGGTGGCATATCATGTTCCGATATATTCGAAAGTCCTTGAAAGCTCAGTAATCCGGCGGTTCCGTTTATCAATCATCGATTGCCCCGAGAACGTATTTCGAATGCACGTATGAAGCTCTTCCGCTGAAAGCATAGGAAATTTGTACAGTACCCCTCCCGTTCGGCATTGTTATAGTCCAGCGTATCCTGGAAAGCGAGAAGTACCTGCGTAACCTTGGCGGTGGGCGTCGCCTCACGCGCCGTTGGCGAGAGCCAGAAGACGGTCCTGCAAAGTGCCTCAAGAGTCAGGGCTATGTCAAGGACCATTGGAATTTTGTGTGACGTTTACCTGGCTGCCGTTGAACACGTTCGAGTCGAGCTGGCCGAACGGCCCGACAGCATTGCTGTGTTGCGGATTGGTTCAGCCAACTGACACTGCGCCTCAAGCGGTGGGACGACTTATTTCGTTCCGTCGCTGTACTGCCAGCTGTTGAATATTATGGACTCTCTTTGATAAGCCCACTGATTCAGACACAGAAAACGTCAAGAAGAGCACGGACAAGGTGTAGGCCGGCCAGCCGCCGGGAAGGGTGCCGACAGAGGAGGAGTACTGCCAGTAACATTCAGTGAGCCAAAACTAGTTGGAAAACAACAGGTTTAAACCTACACGAGCGATCCAAAGCGGGTTGCTGTCTTTGAACGACTCGCTGTTGCCAGTGCAAGTGGTCCACCAGTCGGTGGTGGTGTAGATCACGGCGTCGCGGCCGGTGAGCGACTTGTAGGTCGAGGTAAAGTCCTGAAAACCATAAACGATTCAGCTCCATACCAGCCCCGGACTAGCGGCTCAGAAGGGAAGACCATCGCACCTTGATCCAGCTGACCATCCCGCTCTGCGAGAGGTCGTAGCAGCTGTTGCCGGAGTATGGGTTGTATTCGATGTCGAGCACGCCAGGGAGCGTCTTGCCATCCTCTGGGAGTCTCTTGTGAGTTTGGAGTATCCCCTGAGTCAAATGATAATGTCCTACGCACTGCTCCAGCCCCCGCCGTTCTTGACAAAGTAGTTAGCCTGCGCCGAGCCTGAGCTGTCCTTGGGGTTGCTGTAATCGAAGGCAGGTGTCCGGCGTCAGCGACCCCGGGTTTTGCCTACACCGGCTGCAGGAGGTACTCGCGCGAAGTGGTAAGAGCCACGCATGAGGCCGGCGTTGTCTAGAGGGTCAACAACCACTCAGTCAGCAGCAATACTTTGCAGTTGTCTGTTTGCCAAGCTCACACGACCCGGTGTACTGCGCACTGAACTTGTCGGATTTCTGCCAGTCCCCGTTGTCAGCAGTGCCTTCGCACCTCACACAACCTCATCGGCTCTCACGAAGGCTTCCAGCCAGTTCAAAGGTCAGCAAGGCCGTCCTACGAGCGAATCCAAACATGCCTACGCACAAGTCCCCTCAGTAGCCTTGATGTACGCCCACTTGCCGCCCTGCGACTTGATCGTGTCCCAGTTGGGCGAGTTGTGCCCAGATACATCCACGCCGAGCACGCCTGACGGCACGGCGCGGCTCTCGAGCGCGACGGGCGAGGCGGTTGCGAAGCCGGTGCTAGCGGCGAGGGCGGCAAGGGCAACGGTGAAAGTGCGCATGGTGGTTGTTGTCCAGGAGGTGTAGTTTGAGAAACAAGGCGGTGAAAGGACCGTCTGTACCGTCTCTTTCTGACTGCCGGTATTATAGGCGCATGGGACCCTGGATTCCCGAATGGGTGACATGGCGTCCAGTGATAGAACGTGCGTGCATGGCGCAAGCAGGTACACTTACAGGGACGCACGCATGCATGCGAGTCTCGGTGATTGCGATGGACCGCCGGCCTGTTGCCTTCTTCTCGCACTCACACGATAACATACAGCTTCCTATGAGAAGCGAGGCAGCTTGATACTGGTGCTGATTCCCGCATACCGGTACGACTTGTGCCCTGCGTCCAGTGCTTACCGCTTCCCTTCCCCCCCAACTTGCACGAGACGAACGGGCATCTGTACGAATCTCCGACGCTCGCGTATGGTGAATGCCAAGAACCACAAGGATGGTCGCGAAGTGGTATTTTCACGCTGCCTCGACCATACCGATGACGCTGCGCACCAGATCGCCGATGTGGAGGTGCAACAGCCACATCACTAACTTCCTAGCGCCTCGACCACGCCCACATGCTTAAGGGCCTGACCTGATTCGCCTCCGTGCGTACGACAGTCAACTGCATGCAGTTCACAGTGCACGCGCTTCCCCGCCTGGGTTGGACACGCACACTCACACAAGCCGGCCGCTCTTGAACCCCATCAAACAGACGAGAAGGAAGAGAAAAAGAAACCGATGCGTGTTGAACGAACGACTGTAGCCTAAGCGCGCGGGACTCGAGGATTCGGACCGGACTGCAGACAACAGTTCTCGGAGGAAGGTGCGACGGGGGGACGGAGAGACGGGGGAAGGCCTCGAACTGCGCAGGCGTGGGTGATCATCTCAAAGGAGAGAAACGGAAAAGAGACACGAAAGAAAGAATGTAAGGACGATACGTGAACAGAAAAGAAAGGGGGTATGCCGATGGGTTGCGTATGTAGGTGTCTGTCGTGGGTCTGGGAACTGGGAACTGGAACGCGGACTTGCTGATGGACGAACGAGATGGAGAGCGCGAGAGGAGACAAGGAAGTGGTGGGTGGAGTGGGGAGGGCAGCGTCCGGGCGCCCGTCTAGCCGTGCATGTGCCCGCCGGCCGAGCCGACACTCTCGCCCATCATCGTGTCGCTGTTTGCGTGCCGCTCCAAGAATCAGCAGCGCGCTCGGCAGAAAAACAGGCCGAACAGAACCACGCACCCGACATAAGTGAACCCCGCAAACTGCTGCTGGACCGTCTCGCTCAAGTGCGAGTCGTCGACAACCGAGTCCTGGGGCGCCTCGGACGTGAACTCCTCGTCGAAGTTGGACGTGTCAATCGCGCTCGCGACGGCGGGCTTGAACGGCGGCTGGATCTTCTTTGCGACGAGGCGCTTCCAGTCGAGGTGCGCAGAGAAGAACGGGTGGTCCTTGATCTCCTGCGCGCCGTTCGTCCCCAGCCGCTGGGCCGGGTCGCGCTGCAGCAGCCGCGTCAGCACGTCCTTCGCGTCAGGGCTGAACTCGTCCCCGAAGCGCAGCGGGTCTTGGAGGATCTTGCGGTACCTGCAAACGCGCAACCCGTAAGCACGGAACGAGACTGCGACGCGATACTGGGTGAGGAAAGGGCAACCCACATCTCGTTCGTGTTCTCATCATAGAATGGCGGCAGCCCGGAAAGCATCTCGTAGAGGAGCACGCCGAGCGTCCACCAGTCGACGGACTTGGTGTATCCCTTGTTGAGGAGGAGCTCCTGCACAGCGCGTCGAACAAACATGAGCCACTGCCAACGCAGCGGGAGAGGAGTGAGCAACAACGCACGGGAGCGAGGTATTCGGGGGTGCCGCAGAACGTGTTGGTCACGTCGTTGGCGCCCATGTCGAGCTTGCAGAGGCCTTCCACAGGGAGATGCAAGTAAGAAAACCGTCCCTGTTACGCTTCGGTCACGTGCAGACGCACCGAAATCGCACAGCGCAATGTGGCCGGTGTAATCGAGCAAGATGTTTTCAGGCTTGAGGTCGCTGCGTGCGAGGTACCCCAACCGAATCTCAGTGGCTCGTCCAAGAAGAACTGGCAAAAGAGCAGGGGGAGGATCGCAACGGACCGGTAGACGACGTTGAAGCCGTGCAAATGCTCGAGCGCGATGAGGAGCTCCGCCGCGTAGAAGCGCGAGCGGTCCTCGTTGAAGCGGCCCTCGCGCTGGAGGTGGTGGAAGAGCTCGCCGCCATTGACGAAGGCGAGGACGAGGTAGAGCTTTTCGGTCGATTGGAAGGAGAACTTAAGCCTGTTTGCACAGCCGCGGTTCCGTCAGAGAATGTTCTTCCTTCGTTTCGGCGAGCGATCCCCGGAAGAGAGAAAAGGGGAAAGGGAAGAGTGAAGATGGAAGAGGGAAAAGGGGAATAGAGGAATAGGGGAAGAGGAGGGAGAACCGACGCACGGGACGATGAACGGGTTGTTGACCTGCGCCAGCACGGTGCGCTCCGCAAGCGTGTGCGTAACCTCGGAGCGGCTGACGATGTGCGCCTTGCGGATCGTCTTGAGCGCGTAGATCCGCGACGTGTCGCGCTTGCGCACTTGCATGACCTGATCCGCCCCCAATCACAATCAGTACTTGAGACGGGACAGGGCGGGAGGCGGGCGAAGGAGGAAGGGGGAAGGGGGAACACACCTTCCCGAAGCTCCCCTTGCCGATCACCTTGAGGAGGTCAAAGTCCTCGATCGTAAGCGCCACGCTCTATTCCCCCAACCGCGCACGAATCAGCTCGAGCTCCCCTCCCTCTCTACAAGCGTAAGCTAAGCCACAAGCACGCACCGCCTTCCGCTGGAACGACACCTGGATGTGGACCTGGCCGCTGCCGCCGGCGATGGTGTACCAGTCCTCGATCGCGCGCCCAGACTCGAAGTCGGGCGTGAACTTGACCGCGCCGAGGAAGAGGTCCGAGTTGCCCATGTCGTTCTGCCCCGCCGCGGGCTGGCCGGGCGAGGTGGACGCGCCCGTGCGAAGGTACGTCGAGATGGAAATTTCGGAGGCGCGGGAGACATCGCTGGGTGGGGAAGCGCTCGGTTAACGGGGAAGAGGGCAGATGAAGAGGAAGCTGGGAGAGAGAGAGAGAGAAGGACGGACAAGTGCGCCTTGTACATCCACACCGGCTCGTCCAGTTTCCCCCCGAGCGCATCAATCAAGATCTCGTTCTTGTCGAATTCGAGCACGATATACGGCAGCCACCAGCACTGTTTCCTCTGCATGGAGTCCCTGATGCCTCTTCCCCCAGCCCCGCCATTGCGCTGGCTCTGGCCGACGGACGTGCTCGTCACGCTGGCCGCGAGCGCGGCGGCCTGGGACTGGAGGGCCTTGTCGATGTTGGGCGGGAGGGGCACGCCCGCGGGGAGGGAGAGCGCGCGCGCCTCGACGACGCGGATCGTTAGCAGCCCCGAGCGCGGGACGGGCGCGCCCGAGGACGTCGAGGTGGAGATGCCCGAGTAGGTGGCCGGCGTGGGCGTCGTGGAACGCCCGGGGGAGGGCGCGGAGGAGAGACCGGAGGAGGAGGACTTGGAGGAGAGCGGGTTCGCTTCTTTCAGCTCTGGGTGGGTGGAAGGGCGGAAGAGGTGGGTCAGTGAGAAGCAAGGAAGAGTGCGAAGGCGCGTTTAGCTCGCGCTCGGGCGCTGGGAAAGCGGGCGAAGGACCGGGCGGGGTGAAAAGCGAGGGTGCGATGAGTGCACAGAGGTGAACATCAGGGAGCAAAGATTGCGCGTTGTGGGATCCCAAAGAGCTCGAAACCGCAAGCGTGCTCGTCGGCGGTGTACGCAGCGAGCGCAACCCAGTCCAGTTCCAGCAGTGGTGCGCGCTCAAGCGACCCCAATCTCACGCGCGCGAAGACCGCCCAAGAAAAGTGAGAGAGCAAGAAACTCACTCTTGCCGAGCTTCCACGACGACATCCTGTCTGAGCTCTCTCGCGAAGCGGTGGGAAAGGGAAAGGAAGGACGGGGGTCGGTCGGAGTGGATGTCGGTGAGGCTGACTGTCTCGCCGAGCCCGGGGGATATAAGCTTCTGTCGTTTAAAGAGGCTGTATGCGCTGTTGGGTACGACGAGGAGGCGGTGGGTCTTGTAGGCGAGTGGGTGTATGCGAGTGTGGTGGGAAGACAAGGTGAATGTGCTGGCCCGGGGTCGGGGTCAGGGGAGGCAGCAGGGGAAGGTGGCACGATCTCCGTCCGGCGCGCGTCGCCTGCCTTGCCTTGCTCTCGAGCCCCAGCCTCGTTTGATCTTTTGTTTGATCGTTTCGTCCTTGCTTCTCGACCAAATCCTGAAACACATCTCAAGATCCCCCCACACACTCCCGATGGAACCCCCGACCTCTTCATTTAAACGCCTGCGCTCCCCATCCCCCACGCCCTCCTCATCCGCTGCCGACGAGGGAGGATCCGCCAAGCTCCTCCGCCTGCCCACCCCGCCTCCGAGGCAGCCGTTCGCGACCTGCACGCTCCCCCCCGCGTGCGCGAACAAGCCCACGGTCGTCTACTCCCCCGCTGAGCTCGAGAGCCACCACGCCAAGTACCATGCGTGGGTGTGCCAGGAGAGGGGGTGCAAGAAGGTGTTTCCGAGCGAATGGTTGTTGTGTTTGGTGCGTCTGCGCTTTCTCTTTATCTCTTTCGTTCTTTCAGTCTGATCTAGAGGTGGGGACACAGCATCAAACAGAAGTGCACGACCCGCTCGCACTCGTCTGCGCTGAGCGGGGGGAGAAAATTGTGCGTCCCTTCCCCATCTCCATCCGTCCCATCCTTCTCCCCACGCTCTTCCCATCATCCTTCCATCCCCTCCCTCTAACCCCCCCGCTTCGCCCAGTACGCCTGCCACCTCCCCCCGCCCATCTGCACGCGCGTCTTCCGGACGCCCAAGACCCGGCGGCTGCACCTCATCGACGCGCACGCCTTCCCGCCCGAGTACGCGTTCGGCGTCACCCTCTGGGGAATCTCCCTCCGCCCGGGCGCGTCGCTGTTGCGCGATCGGGGGAAGTGGGAGAGACGCAAAGCCCGGGAGGGGGAGGGGGAGGAGGGTCGACCTTCTTCCGACGAGGACGACGAACCACCATCTTCCCGGTCGCCGTCCCCACCGCCGGAGGAAGAGGGAGAGGGAGAGAGAGAGCGGAAGGCGAAGGAGGGGAAGATGGAGGAGGACGATGCCCTCGCACAAGCGATGCACAACCTCAAGGTGTCCATGGTGCCCAGCACCGTCAGCTTTGGTCGGCGCGGGCGTGGGGGGATGTCCGGGTTTCGGGGACGCGGACGCGGGCGCGGGCGGGGCGGAGGTGGTGGGGGAGGAGCAGGAGTAGCGCGCGGTGAGGGAGGGATAGGAGGTAGTAAAAGAGAGAAAGAGGGAGGGGAGAAGATGGAATGAGATGGCGATTGCAGCATGTGAGGCAGTGAACAGGCGCTCATGTATGGCTGTTGTTCTCCCTTGCATTCTTTGTCGAGGCTTGAAGTGCACTGCGATGCAGCACTTACGAACCAAGAGTAAAGTTCCTGGTGATCACTCGCATTAATCGCAGCAGAAACCACCCCCGACTTCCGAGCGCTCTCCATGATGGGCCTCAATACAACCCCGGACAGACAGCCTTAGACCAGACAACAAGCAAGGGTATCCATCAAACTCTCACGCATCGTCCCCTAGGTACCTATCATACAACACCACTCACACCCCTCCCTCACTCACAGTCCCCTCCTCCCGCCTCCTCCACCCGCACCTCCGCATCCACGTCCTCCCCCCTCGCCCTCCTCTCCTCCCGCACCCGATTCACCCACGCCTCCCTCTCCGCCCTAGCGCGCACCGCATCCCGATCGTCCCGCGCTGCAAGCAGCGCCCGCACCTTGCGGCTCGCCTCCGCCTCGCGCTCCTCCACCTCCATCCGGTCTGCGCGCTCTCGCCGCTGGGCAACTTCGGTCAGGTGGCGGGAGAGGACGGAGGCGCCTGTACGGAGCTGTTGCGTGAAGGCGGAAAAAAGAAAAGGTTATGAGGATTGGGATGAGGGAGAAGGGGAGGGAGCGGACAGAGGAGAGCGAGGTTGGAGAGGGCGATGTCGGGAACAAATACGTCTCGACGAAGGCTTGCACGCCGCGACGGAAGCCCATCTGATTCCCGCCCAGAAACACACGCCCCATCAGCGCTAGATGGAGAGAGAGAGAAGCGGGTAGCGTACGAGGACGAGGTAGTCGACCGCGCCCTCGGGCTCGAGGATCTTCTTCTTGATCGTCGGGTTTGAGAGCTTGACGGACTTGTACTTTGCCTCGCTCGGGTGGGCGAGGATGTTTTCCGCAATTTGGAGGAGGGTCTGTCCGCCCGTCCATACTTCCCTTCAGCTTCCTAACCTTCTCCTTCGTCCCAAGCGGAAAAGATAGAGCGGACCTTCATCGCTTCGTGCGCCTTCCATCCCTCCGCACATGTCAGCAAAACAGTCCGCCAGAGCTCCACGGGAAACGGAAACGAGGACGCACCACCACATAGCCATTCCTCCCCGTCAGCTGCGTATTGATGATCCGATGAAAAGGCAGCGGATCAGCCTGCACTGTCGCCGCTCCCGCTCCCGCTCCTGAGAGAGTCTGCCCTGCGCTGGACGCCATCGCGCGCGCGCGCTCCTCGGCTGCTGCCAGGGCGCGGGCGCGGGCAGCGGGGGGTGAGAGCGGCGGGGAGCACGTTGGCGGATTTTGGGGTGGGGGACTGGACATTGGGAGGGTGATGGTCGATGGGAGAGGGAGTTGAGGAGGAGGAGGAGGGCGGAAATGGAGACAGGACGCGGAAGCTCGGATGACGTAAGTTTGGTGACATGCCGGACCTGACAGACGTGACAGGCCAGTCCAACCGCGGATGGTCCGCGTTGAAAGCTTCTTCGCAAGCCTGGGTTGCTTGGCCTGGGCTGGTTCGCACAGGACTTGTACGAAACACTCACTCTCTCTCACACGCATTTCACCACCGTCGCCGGGAAGCAATGTCCCGCACCAAGAAGAGCAAGCCCGGCTATTTGACCAGGAAGCGCGCGGACTGGTCAGGTGCGAGCACGCCCAGCGAGAACGGCGGGGCGGTGAAGGGCAAGGGCAAAGGAAATGGCAAGGGCAAGGAGAAGGGCAAGGAAGGGAAGGAGGGGGAGGGGAAGGAACAGGACTGGAAGATGCAGCTTGAGAAGGAGTTTGAGGAGGGCGAGATCGAAGAGGTGTGTGTTTCTACAGTGTGAAGGAATCGAGAGGCGGAGCTCAAGATTAACGGGACGGTATGCCAGACCAACGACTCATCCGACCGCCGCCGATCTTCCTCTGGCAGCAAGAAGCGCAAGCGCTCACGCTCGCGGACGCCCGAGCCCTCACCCGCGCTCGACGCCGACGCGCTCTTCTTCGTCGACACCGCCCCGGAGAAGCCCTCCGAGCCATTCATCGAGGATCCCACCCCTTCCGTGCCCGCGCTCCCGACGACCGTCGTCCAGCCCACGACGCCCGCCGCGCCGCCCACGCCAGCGCTCCTCCTCCCGGATCACGTCACCGTCGGCGACGCGCAGATCATCCCGCCCCCCAAGAGCGGCGTCGAGGCTGTCGCGCACCCGGACGGACACCGCGAGGCGGGCGCGGGCGCGGCGCTGGGCGAGGCGATGGGCGCGGGTGTGGAGAACGGCGCGGATTTGGATATGGAGGGGATCGAGTTCTTGGATGCGGATACCAGGAAGGTGCGCAGTGAATCTCGCGAATTCTCCCTTTAGCGCTGTGGTGCTTACTTGGGTTGGGTGGGACAGGGCGTGGCGAGGTACTTTGAGGAGGAACAGCCTACGAGCAACGTCATGTGCAACATCTGCAAGGAGCGCGGACACATGGCGAGGGAGTGCTCCAGGATAGTGGTGTGTCTTCTTTCACTTTTACCCAAGGACAGCCGAAAGCTCACTCTTGTCTCGCACGCTCCAGTGCTTGACCTGCGGCGCGGTCGACGAGCACTCGACGCGCGAGTGTCCGATTGCTCTCATCTGCCACAACTGTACGTCTACTGCCCACTCAACATGCTTGCAATGTCGACAAACGTCGAATGCCATCTGACTTGTGGACGCCAATCCTCTCGCAGGTGGCGGACGCGGACATTTTTCGAGGGTGTGTAACCGACCGAATTCCCAGTGCAACTACCGATCTCACATAGATCACACTCCCGTCACGCTTTAGAACTGTCCCAAGCCGCGAAACCGCGACTACTCGCGGATGCACTGCGACCGGTGCGGCGCGCGCACGCATGCCACAACCGTGCGCACTTCCCCACCCTCCTCGCCCCACCCTTCCTCATCCCCTCCCCCACCTAGAACTGCCCCACGATCTGGCGCATATACACCTACGTCACCTCCTCGGCCTTCGCGCTTCTCTCCGAGCCGCCGGCAGGCACGTCCGCCTCGGACCCCGAGTTCAAAGCCGCGCAGCAAGCACGGCACGACCGGTTCTGCTACAACTGCGCAGGGGACCACTGGGGGGACGACTGTCCGCTCCCGCGCGGGTGTCCGATCCGCTTGGTGGAGAACAGCGCGTTCAGCGAGCTCGTTGCGGACTCGGGGCCCTTTGCGCCTCGCGGTGGTGAGGGCCGGAAGCGCAGGGACAGGGGCAGGGACAGGGAGGAGTGGGAGAGGAGCGTGTATGACGTCCCGGGCCTTGCGGCGCCTAGGGGGGCGCCGGTGGATGGGGCCGCCGGGAGGAGGGGGAGGGAGAAGGAGAAGGAGCGTGCGCGGGCGAGGGAGAGGGAGAGAAGGGAGAGGGAGGGCGAGGAGGACGACGGGTGGTGCGTGCCTTC
>JTLS01000092.1:0-32347 GCA_000826855.1 Basidioascus undulatus | reverse complement strand
GAGGGGCGAGACGCACCATGTTCAGCTTTCTGCTTCTCCTTATCCTTCAGCCACCTCCCTAGGGAGCGGGACCCCTCCCCTCGCGCACGGGTGACCGCCCACCCCGGGAAGACAGTGATGGTCTCCTGCCCGATCTCCTCTGCCTTCCTGCGCGCCCGGCGCTCCCTGCTCCACTTGTCCTTCCCCCCGCTCCCCGTGCTGTATGCGTCCGCTCCCCCGCTCCCGCCGTCGAGCTTCCCCTGCGCGGCGGAGTACAGGTCGCGCGCGACCGCGGTCGCGCTGTAGTCCTTGGAGGCGAGGTACGTATGCGTGGACGACCAGAGGCCGCTCGCCTTCTGTCCGAGCCGGCTCGAGGCGAGGCGCGCGAAGTGCGACTGGGGCTGCTGCTCGTCTTGCTGCTGGGGGTGATGGTTCTGGGAGTAGTGCCGGGAGTGCAGGGAAGGAGGCGGGGGTGGGGGCGCGGGGCGAAGGGAGGCGGGCACGGCGAGGGGCGAGGAAGGCGCGGGCTGGGCTGTGCGCTGTGCGGCGGGAAGGCGGGAGGTGGAGCGCGTGTAGGGCGCGTACTGCGGGAGCGGGTGGATCGGCTTGGGGGGCATGCCGCGAGGTCCGGGTCCGGAGCGGGGGGTGCTGCTGTTGCTCAGGGAGGACGAGGACGGGGACGGGGACATGGCAGTCGTCGGGTGTGCCGGCTCAGGTGCTGTCCGGCGGGTGCGCTCTACTCTGTGTAGGCGATTCACAGGTTGCTGGGGGAAAGAGAGATGCTCAAGTCGATGTTGGATCGCTGAGCGTTGTGGAGATGGTCATCATGGTCGTTCGAATGCCCCTTCCATAGAGAAGGGCTCGAGGTCGAGACCCCGGACGAGGTGGACGCAATCACAGGCGGTGACGAAAGGCGAGAAGGCCCGCACGCACGTTCCCTGTCAATCATCTGTCAAAGTCTGAAATTTCTCTGCTGAGGCCACTGAGGCCACTGGGGAGCATGTATATCACATTGTAACATGTTTGGGTCGGCTTCTTTCCAGACGGACAAACATCTCATGGAGAAAAGGAACGGAAGGACTTGACGCAGCGAGGTAGTCGACAATACGCCGACGCTTGCATTTCATCACCCCGCCCTTCCGGCCCACCCGCGCACCCTGCGCCGACCCTCGACGCGTCGGCGTCGCACGTTCTGCATTTCACCTTTCCCGTCCACCACTCCACCTCGTCCCCCAACAAACGATGGTGCAGCTCACGGTGCACTCGCGGTCGTCCAAGCCGTCGCGCAACTTCCCCCTCAAGCTCGCGTTTGACAAGAAGAAGGCGGAGGACCTGACCGTGCTGGATGTCAAGAAGGCCGTGTATGGGAACGTGAGGAAGGTGCGTATCTTCCTTCCTCTGCTTCTCTTTCTCTTTTACCCCTCTCTCTGTTATTGTGTGCTTGGATATCCTTAGTAGGATAGGCAAATGAAGCTGATGAGTGTTCTCGATGGACGGGCAGCTCTACCCCGACCGCCAGCGCCTCACGACCGCAGACAAGAAGCCGCTTATCCCCCACGCTGCGACGCTCGCGAGCCTCGGCGTGCGCGACGGCGACGACGTGTATGTCAAGGACCTCGGCCCGCAAGTCAGCTGGCGCGTGGTCTTCCTCGTCGAATACGTGCGTCTGCATCCCCATCCACCTCCCGTCCTCTTCCCACTTCCTCCCACTTCCTCCCACTTCCTCCCCCTTCCCCTGCGTACTTACCCAACCCGCAAACGCTCCAGCTCGGCCCGCTCCTCATCCACCCCATCTTCTACCACTTTGGCCCGACCATCTACCGCCGCGAGTTTGAGCACTCGCATATGCAGACGTGCTTCTTTCTCTCCTTCCCCCCTCCTCCCACCCTCCTTCCCACCTGACACCGCGGGGTACACAGTGCGGCATACGCCCTCGTCATGGCGCACTTCGTAAAGCGCGAGCTCGAGACGCTCTTGTGCGGCCTCCTCACCCCATCCTCCTCCCTCCCCTCGTCCCTGACCGTCTTCCCGACACGCAGCGTCCACCGCTTCTCCAGCTCCACCATGCCCTTCCGCAACATCTTCCGGAAGCACGTCCCCCCCCTTCTCTGCTCTCCGTGTTTCCCGCACTAATGCGAGCCGATGGGGAACAGCTCCGCGCACTACTGGCTCCTCTCCGGCCTGCTCATCGCCCTCGCGCTCTACGGGCCGTGGTACTCTGCGCCGCACCTCGCCGGCTCGCTCAGGGACGATCAGTTCTACCTCTGGTGCTGCGTCGCTGTTTGGCTCGTGCGTCCCCTCTCGCCACCCCTTCCCCCATCCCTTCCCCTCCCCGTCCCTTTCCCCTTCCCCTTCCCTTCCCTTTCCCACATTCCCCTTTCCTCCTCCTCTGTCCTCCCTCTTCCCCCTTCTCATTCCGGACGGCTGAACTGACCGACGGCTCGGCTGACCTCGCCTCTCCGCAGTTCGCGCAATTCTCCAACTTCGACACGCACACGACGCTGCGCGACCTCCGCCCGGAGGGAACGACGCAGCGCGGGATCCCGCGCGGGTACGGCTTCGGCCTCGTCTCGTGCCCGAACTACCTGTTCGAGATCCTCGGCTGGTCGGCTATGCTGGCGCTGTCGGGGTCGTGGGCCGGTGGGTCGTCTCGCCCTCTCCCTCTCCCTCCGCGTTCCTTCCTTCCTTTCTCCTTCCCCTCAGAACCAGTGAGAAAAGGAAGTCGCTGATGGGTTCGCGTTGGGTGTGCAGTCGCCGTCTTCCTCGTCGTCAGCGCTGTAACGATGGCCAAGTGGGCCGACAAGAAGCACCGCGCGTACAAGCGCGAGTTTGGCGACAAGTACCCCAAGCACCGGAGGAGGCTCGTGCCCTTCATCTGGTAGGCGGGGTCGCGCCTGCCTGCCTTAGGGTTGGGTTGGGCTGTCGATCGTCGATCTGGAAGGTGGAGTGTGGGAGGAGGAGAGGAGAAGAGGGGGCGCAGGCGCCGCGCTGTGGTGTGCTGTTGTGGGGAGTGGGAGGTGGGAACACGGGGAGGTGAAGGGAAAGTTGGAAGGAATGGAATGGACGGTGGACGGCTTGATAGATGGTGATGATTAAGTGAGTGCGACGAGAGGAATGAGTGAGTGCGCAGGAGGCTGTGCGAGTAGAACCGCACGTCTGCCATGCCGCTCTTACTTAGCCGTTGCGCGTTCAGTTGCGGACCCATCTGGGAACGGCTAGCAGTACCGCGTTCTCCTGATTGTGAACAGGTCTTGCCCACCAACACAGTTGCTCCGCAAGCTCAAACACGGACACGAGCCGAGAGCAATGCGCAACCTTCGCAGCGCGAGCTTTTTTGCCGCAATACCCAGTCTTTCAGGCCGGGTAGGAACAAAGTAGGTAACCGGTAAAGGGAGCGCTGATCTGCATCAATGGATTACACAAACTGAAAATCAGCGGATCGACGATATGGCAAGCGAAACGTTGCATTGCTGCCGGTTGTAGCTGCGAAGTTGGGTAATGCAATACGCCGTTTTCCGTGTAGCTCTTGGCCAGAGAGATGATGGTCTTCATGTGCTTACGAACTAGAAAGCAGCAAGGGCTGAGACAAGGCTGAGGAAGCCCACGTTCTGTGCATGTTGTGTGGCAACGGTCCGCCTCCGAATGCCGCCCAATGCGACATTCTTGACCATCCGACCATCATCATCACCACCACCACCGCCTGACATTTTCCTTCCTCCTATCACACTTGCTCGACGCTCGAACTCAGCAGAAAATGCGCAGTCCCGCTCTCCCCACTGAGATATGGTCGCGTTTTTTAGCTCGCCATCGGCGACAGAAGCAGATACAACGCGGGCGCGAGCATCGCGCTAATATACCGCTTCTAAAACGTAAATCGCAATCTTCCCTAAAAACTTCTTACTAGGGGTAGCTGAGGCATACTGCACCTCCTTGTAGCTGGTATCAGAGCGGCATCGGTACCACTGGATCACTCTGAGCGGTTCGAGGGCCGTCGAAGCTTTCAATTATCTCCTTGTCCAGCTCACCTTGATGGGGCAAGAGCCTCATGTCTTCCTGTACAGAGTACGACATTGAGGGGGATACCTCGATCGAACGTGCACGCCCTACCTGCTAACGTTCACCCGCCAAATCCCACACGCGACCCTCGACGACATCGTAGGACCTTCTACGCTTCACGCGCTCGCGACACAGAACACCATCCTCAACAGAGCAATGTGACATTGACTGTCACTGCTTAGCAACCCATTTATCTTGCATTTTTCGGAAGCTCAGATGGTCAGGTAACGTGGATTCCGCTCAAACTATAACCGCATCACTACCGTCGATGAAAAGTGATATGCTCCCTCGCGCACGCGGTCGTGACGCTCTGAAGCCATTGCACCCAGGAGGCAAGAGTTCAGCTTCTATAATCGGCTTGGATTACTGAGAGGATGCTTTGCGGTCTCGCAGCAGTCTTCTGCTGGGGGTTTCTTGTCACGCATAAAGAAACGGACGAGCGCGACGCCGACGGCAGCGATGGCGAGCCTAGACGTTCCCCAATACATTGTCAGACCGGATATTTGCAGTCGCTTAAACTGGAGCAAAGTTGTGTCCGATGGGTTCCACTTGGGAGCCAGAAGGGGCTGGACTTGCAGACGGCGATGAGCAACGGTGTGCCTCCAGCTGCGACGAACGCGAAAAAGCTCGCTCTGTTGGGTTCCTCAAGTACTCCAACGACCATGTAATCTGATGTACAATTGATATGTCGGTAAAAATGGAACTTTTCGTCATTCATATTCACATTGGGAAGCGCAAGTTGTGCGCTTGTGCTTGGGCAACTTGAAGGGTGTTCAGGATGCAACGCACCGCATTGGTCACACTGGTTGCGTAAGGCGCCAAGGATATTCTCCCTGTTCATGAGGAAAACTTGAAGCACGACTCGCAGCGAGGTCACAATAAGAAATGAGAGTCAAGATGCCGGATGGGAGGGGAGCGAGGACCGTGGACCTCTGTGCGGCGCTGCGTGCAGTCACTCGCTGTGCGTGTAGGTTTTCTGTGAGCCTTCCGGGAATTCGGTTGGATGCAAGGCATAAAACGGGCTCCACCGTTACTTACAGGATCAGAGTTCCTCTCGGAGACGTCGCTGATATTGCCTAGCACGACTGGGTTGATAAGCTCTCAAGTGCAGCTAATCTCCTCGTTGGTGTAGTGGCTAACATCGGGTGTTCTCACCGCCCAGCCCCGGGTTCGATTCCCGGACGGGGAATAATAGTTTAATCCTCAACCCCATGCGGCTCCTTCTCATGTGCCCGTGCTCCTTGGGGGACCCTTTGTCTCCCGCACCCACAAGCATCCAACCGGCCCAATACCGTCACGGTCTCTTTTGGCACATAACTGCCTCCGGCTACAGTCGATGAACAGGTGGGTGCGGTGCGTCTGTCGACAAGCTGTGAGGCCCGAAGCCTTCCGAGATCCAGCTGCAGCTTCAAATGATTCGACCACCGAGGACTGGTGTGGTCTCTGAGGAAGGGACCCAGTGCCTGTGGGGCTTCTGTGCGATTCCCGATATGTTCCAATTGAAAGGCTTCCCAGGTACTTAGTAAATATCTTCCACTCGGCGTGAACGGAAGCAGCGAAATGTCTCGAGAACGGGAGCGGCTCGCTTGACGTCGTCCCTCCCCACCAAGATCCGATAGCGATGGCAAGCCTATACGTTCGGAGTTGCCCAACGACACCATTCGACTACACGCTCGAGGGTGTTAGATGAAATCAAACTTGTGTCGCCTGGGCTGAACTCGGGAGCCAGAGGCGGCTGGACTGGCACCGGTGAGCAACGGTGGGCCTCCCGGATGCGACGAATACGCTCGCTCTTCTGACTTCCTCAACCACTTCCACAGCGGTGTACTCGAGTGGTAACGTGTAGTTGAGATATTGGCAAGAATGCCACTCATGATCATTAGTGCTCACATTGAGAAACGTGAATATGTGCTTCGGCAACTTCGAAGGTCTTCATGCTGCAACGCACCTACCGCATTGGTCACACAGGTCCATGGAGATAATTCGTGCACGGAGGTTCTTCGCTCTGCATGGAATAAATTTAAAGCATGTGGATTCTGATCAAATCAGATAAGACTTATGGCCTTAGTATCGCCGCGACAGGGATACGAGAAGGAAAGAGTGAAAGGCGCTGCAAGGAGCCGCGGCGACCGTAACCCCGGACGCGCAAGAGGTTTTCTCACTCTATCGTCCCCTGGTTATTTCCCCCATCGCTCTTCGAGGACATCACCCTTGGCTGGCGTGGTCAGACGAGCAATCAGCAAGATGCAGATCTTCGTGAAGGTACGCACACCCCGTATATCAGGTGAAGGCGGGGATGCTGAACTTGGGGCGGGTGTCGGGCAGACCCTCACGGGCAAGACCATCACCCTCGAGGTGGAGTCTTCGGACACCATCGACAACGTCAAGGCAAAGATCCAGGACAAGGAGGGTATCCCCCCCGACCAGCAGCGCCTCATCTTTGCCGGCAAGCAGCTCGAGGACGGCCGCAGTGCGTTTCAATTCCTGCCGATGAGGGTGCTGGGAAGCGGGGAGCTGATCGGTAGCGGCGGCGGTGCAGCTCTCTCGGACTATAACATCCAGAAGGAGTCGACCCTCCACCTCGTGCTTCGCCTGCGTGGTGGTGCCAAGAAGCGCAAGAAGAAGACCTACACCACCCCCAAGAAGATCAAGCACAAGCGCAAGAAGGCACGTCGTGTTCCTTCCGTGGTTCCCCCCTTGGCATTCTAGCTGACGCCGTCTTTCCCGCCGTTCAACAGGTCAAGATGGCCATCCTTAAGTACTACAAGGTCGACTCTGATGGCAAGGTCAAGCGCCTCCGTCGCGAATGCCCGTACGTCGCCCACCCCATTCCCTTCTTCCGACATGCCCCTTACACTCGCCCTCCTTGCGATCTCCAGTCAGCCCGAGTGCGGCGCCGGCGTCTTCATGGCGTGGCACCACGACCGCCAGTACTGCGGGTGAGTTTCTCGTTCCTGTCGGAATGGCGCGGGGGACTTTTCAGCAGCCGCTGATCGAGCGACGCCGCTTTACAGCAAGTGCGGTCTCACGTACACCTTCGCCGAGGGCACCGCTCCCCCCAAGGCTTAAGTGTAGTTCGGGAAGCGTCTCGGGGTGTTGGGCGGATGGGATCGGTCATTGCTGTTTCTCGCCCTCCTGCCTTCACGATGCAATCTCGTCACGCAGTCTACCCTTCTGTGTGCCACTTCGTGTGCGGCTGGCGGCAGTTCCTATACACAGTGCCTCAGACCGCAACCCCAGATGAGTGTGGCAAGAGGCTTGTCGAGTCACCGTCGGCCACAACACGTCTTATCGAAGCTCGTTCTCGGGTTCCAGTACCTATCGTGCTCGCTGGCACGTCAATAGTCCGTGTGCTTGCCATTGTACAACCCAGATTCATGTCAAGTGATATTCGAAACCGGTTCTGCGAGAACGAGGCCTCTACATACCGGTCACTGAGTGTGTCGACACCCGCGCTCCGACCTTGGCGGTCGTCGCATCGTCGTCCTGTCGATAACGACTCTAACAACGTGACAATTTGGCGTACAAGCGAACTACATTTTTGGTCAACAATCAAGCGGCGGAGAGCGTTGACCGACACTCTGAGCATGATGTCAACGTCGAAGGAACACATTTGGCAGTGGACACAAAGCGGCGTACAAAAGATCACAGTAGCAAGTAAACAAAGCGACAGCAACGTCAGCAGAAGGATCATCCTCGAGCGCCCTCCCCGCTCGAACCCGCCTCCGCACCACGGGACGCAGTCGCACCACGGGACGCAGTCGGTCCAGCCGGTGCGCCGATCCCGACCCCTCCTCCATGCCCACTGCCTCTTCCTCTTCCTCTGCCACCTCTGCTGCTCCCATCCCACGGTCCCCTCACGCCGCCTCCCCTCCCGCGCGTGCCGGCGCCCACCCCGGGTGCTTTCCGACTAGGCGACGTTCCGCGCCCGAAGTACTGGCTGCCGGCACGACGCTCGCGCCAGTTCCTGTCGCTCGAGCTTGGCCCGACGGGCGCGAAGAAGTTGCGGATGTCGGGAGGCGGGGCGAGCTTCGGTGCCGCGGCGATGCGGGAGAGGATGTTATGCAGCTCGGCGGTCGTGAACGTTGGGGTAGGGTAGGGCGGCAGCGTGAGGATGCGGTCGAAGTCCTCGTACGTCGCGGAGGAGGGCGAGCGAAATTGGGAGGCGAAACGTTTGAGGACCTGGGCAGTTTGGAAAGGGGACTTGAGAATTTTGAAGAGTAAACATGCTGTAATGTAAGACGAACGCCAAGGCCTTGAGCGGCATCCTTTATGGTGGGGTGCCCGGTGCGCTTCTCAAGGCGGGTGGCGCAGATCTGCGGAACATGGCAATGTGAGAGACTGCCAGTTCCACAATACATGTCGGGGCAGGCCAAAATACGCACGTTAAAGGGAGTGTCCACTACACATGCGGATGACCTTGTGAGCAGCATCAAAACAAACACACCAAAGCGAGGCGTACTGATAAGGGCCCATATTTGCACACCCGGGAACTCCCGCCCAATCTTCGTCCAGTGTTTCCGTTGACTGTAGGGATTATTTAAAAAAATACGGTACCACACGGAAAATGCGCGCGACGGACGTACTCTGGGTCGACATTCGTGCGGTCTACCGCTACGCTCTTCCCGGCCAGAAGGCTCTCCCTCACGAGGCGCTCGACATTCTCCCTTCGCTTCAGCTCATCTTTGGGAAACACGACTATGCTTAAGTACAATAATTGTACGCCAGCGGAGACAGACAGCGCACCTTGATTCGCCCGAACCCACCCCGGCAATTGCTCCTCCAAGGCGACTGCGAGCGTTGACTGCGGGAGGAACATTAACCGGAATGCCGTCGGAGTAGTCGACCCGCTAAGGAGATATACCTTCCCAGACCCCACCAATCCTACTAGCACGAGTAGTACCTGTGGTGACTTAGGTGGTGACCATACGGGCGCGGCGGGGTTGTGCGCGCTGGCGGGGACGGGAGTCTCCGTAGGTTCCAACTGCCCGGCCTCCTCGCCCGGTACTTGGACCTCATCGCGGGGCTCAAGCGGAACCGCGGGGGGCTCGGTAAGCACGAGGGATTTCGAAGGGTCAGTTGGGGGAGGCGGAAGCGGTAACGAGCTCGACGACATGATGGCGGTTGAGACCATCGATCTGGTCCGGGACCAAGAAACGGAGTTGCCTCCTCCGCGAGAATCGGTGAATAAGCGCGGACAGTTTCCGCCTGTCTTCGCAGTTCAGCTCCTCGACCCAGTCCTCCCTTGATCCTCTTACCATCACGCACCTCATTGGCTCTCACCGCTCATGGTTTTTACTCCAGACTCCCTCTATATACTGACATCGCGTCTGCTCGCGAGACGCATTCACTCCTCGAGCGCATGGCAGCTCCCTCGCGCCCCACCCGGCCAATCGGTCTCGATCGAGTCTCCCTCGTCGCCGGTCGCATCAGCGTTCCCGACCCCTCCACCGAAGGAAGAGCCTACCGCGTCAATCGAAACCGCGCCACTCGAAACTCCTGAGCAATCGAAGTTCTACCAGGGAGCATCCCCCGCTGCCGTTCCTGTGAGCATAGCCCAGGCCAAACGCCTGAACAAGCTGTTCACCGGCAACCCGCGTTTTGTCTCGTCTGCGAGTGGAATAAGCGAGATCACGAAAGATCTTACCGCCAGCGAGGTACGTAGTCCTTCCATGAGCTCAAAATGTTGTCACAAAGTCATGTCGTGTGAGGCTCCAGGTCCTCTTCCTCGGACGGTCCAATGTCGGAAAGAGCAGCTTGCTCAATGCCTTGATGGGTCGCCGCGAGCTCGTCAAAACCTCACGGCATGCGGTGAGTGTCTGAACCCTGCAGCGGCACAAGCTCTTGAACTGACTTTCGACCACCTATAGGGTCATACCAAGCTGCTCAACTTCTTCAGCGTCTCGCCGGACCTGACGTTGGTCGACGCGCCCGGCTATGGCGCGCGAGGGAGGGACGTCTGGGGCAAAATGATCGATGAGTACTTGAAGAAGCGGCAACTGTACGCCTTCGGGTTTCTTTTCTCCCCTTCTATCGTAACTGCTGACGACAAGAGCGGGCGACAGACTGCGCCGCGTCTTCGTCCTGCTGCACGGGAAGGATGCGCCGTTAGACTCAGACCTGCAGTTTCTCGCTCATCTCGATGCGCAGCGGAGAGCAACGTCTGGTCAAGGTTGGGATTTCCAAGTGGTGATCACGAAGGCCGACCTCCTCCCGCCCTCGCTCCTCGAGGCCCGCCGCACGGACATGGAGATGCGGGTGGCGCGCGCAGCACCTACGAGCCTCCCGGGCGTCCTGCTTGTTGGGCTTGGCAAGGAGGCGCGCGGTTCAGACAAGCTCGGAGTGGACGAGGTGCGGAGAGCGGTGGCACAGGCACTTAGCGGACAGAAGAAGAAGCGATCATGAAGTGCATTGTTGTGCCGTGCAGGAGATAGCTAGTGAATGAGAAAACGCCCAAGAGCAACAGACGGCAATTGAAGCAACAAATCTAGCGAGGGGAGAAATAGACCTGAAATCATGCTATGTTAACAGAATGCGGAATATGCGACAAGGTGGGTTGGGAAGAGCGCTCGGAGCATCTTCAGAGGTCTGCGCCCGAGGCGTTTCCGCTCACATCTGCGCTGCGGAGAGACAAAGCAGGAGCAGCGGGAGCTGCAGTAGCGGCGGGAGCGGTGGAGGTAGGCAGTGGATACTTTCGAGGTCTACCACGAGGGCGCTTAGGCGGTGCCTCGCCAGTGACCATAGACGCCGCGGCGGAGGATGCGCCGGCGCTGAACCCCGTCGCGCCGGCCGGAGGGTTGATTAGCGTGCCGTCCGGGTTGTACTTGCGAGGACGACCACGTGGGCGCTTCGCAGGCGCGCCTGGTTGGAGGCTCGTGGACGCCAGGGACGGCGGAGCGCTCGCGCGCGGCTTCGGCGGACGCCCGCGCCGGCCCTTGATCTCGGGTGAGTTCGACACGCTCGGCACGGCGGTGGTCGGCGCGCTGGCGACAGACGTCTCTGACTCGGACGGAGCTGGGGTGGAAGCTCCGGAGCGGGAACGAGTACCGAGGGAAGGTCCTGAGCGGACCAGAGACGAAGCGCGAGAGCCGGGGCGCGAGCGCGGCCGCAGCAGGTTGTCGATGTACTTGCCGCCGTCGGCGCCGGGATATAGCCAGATATGACTGGGCATATTGGCGTGAGTGCAACGAGCAGGCTGAGGGTAGCTGAAAGGGGCGCACGTCTCGGCTACGCGCTTCGGGTACTCGTCGCCCAGGTGCTCAATCTCAGGCGTCTTGCCTTTCCCAGCAGGCTCCTCAACCCTGAGCCCCTCGGGGCCCTCTTCGGCGGGCTCTGGAAGCTGCCAATCTAAACGGGAGCAAAGATCGTGGATGACCTGACAGCGAACTGTGAGCGTTGCGCCTCTTCGACGAAACGGAATGTGGCGCACCTCGTCTGCATCCCCGAGCAGAGTAATCTAAGATCAGAAATACGGCGTGAGCACCGACACAAGATTTCAGCATATTATAGACAACTCACATCCGTCGTGAAGTGCTGTACAGGCGTCTTGTTGATCAGGATCTGTGTGGACGCCCCGTTGTCAGCCAATGTAATGCCGTATATGCTCGTCAGCGAAACCGCACCTGAGGAATGGAATGGGGAAGGTGGGCTATTGATGGACGTCAGCCCAAATTACAATCGAGACAGCAGTGTTGATCACTCACCGAGAATCTCAGACACTGGCGCAACTTTCAGGGAGGTGCCGATCACAACAAGCAGGTCGACTTTCTCCCGGTCTTCGAAGAGGAGGCGGTCGAACTCGCTGGGCAGCTTCTCACCTGCGTGCAGGCATGACATTCAATCCTGATGTCTAGCGTATTTTCCTGTGAGGTGGAGTTGCCACTTACCGAAGAACGTCTAATCAGAGAGCATGCGGCGTTAGGGAGCTGCTACGTCAAGACGGGCACCGAACGTGAGCTCACGATACAAGGCTACACAACGGATGTACTGTCAGCGGTTAGGTTGACGAATAGGAAAGAAGGCAAAAAGCTGACCTTCATCACTGGCGGCGGGCCCTCCTCCTGTTCTTCCTCTTCAGACGACTCCGACTCTTCGCTGTTCCACCCCGTCGTCTTGCGCTTCTTGCGTGGCGGAGCTTTGGGTACTGCGGCTCGCTCGGCGGCCTTTCTGGCCGTGCAGACCTTGCACGCCGGAACGCGGCAAGCCATGATGTCCTCTTTGATATCTGTGGCGAAGAGTCAGCGCGCGCGGCGCGAGGTTCGACACGATTGATGCAACTCACCGGCGCCGTCCACAGTGTGGCCGCATCGGACACAGGCAGCTTGCGCGAAGGATCCGTGGCACGGCAGGACATTTTTTATGCCACAGGCGGTTTCCAGAGTATCTGTGGGAGAATCAGCACTGGCCGAACACGTCTAGAACACGAGCTAATTAATCACCGATACTGCGGGTTAAAATTCGTTAATCACACGTTTGGTAGATGAATGAGGATGATCTCACTTTTGAGTGTAGTTGCGAAGAAGCTATTGAGAAGTAGTTAGTTGAGTGTTCGCATTTTTTTTTTGCGCTCTCCGATCGGGTCACGTACCTTTCCCTTGTTCTCCAGAAGCTGGGACGCACGGTTTATCGTATGGTCATAAACTATCTCGGGAGAAACGTACCTTGATAAAGCGGTGGCAAGGGCTGGGAGTGAAGTTGCTGGGGAAGATCTCCTTGGCGAAAGAGCTGCGAGGTCGACGGAGTCATCAGTACTTGCGTAGTATACCGCAATGGTTTGATCATCACGTACTAGAATATGCTCGGGTTCTCGAGGAAGAAGTCCTTATCGAACATCTGTTGCGGGTCGTCTAGCTCGTACGTGCCCTCGTCCCTCAAGCGTTGGTATATGCCAGTTGAACTGCGGAAGTCGGGCTGCAGAAACTCGACTAAGCAGTTGTGCAGATACATACAAGAAACACTATCATACTATTCCGCAGCTAACGGAAATCTGAAGGACGTGTCGTGTCAGCCTGGTTCGCTTTGAGCTCAAGGCGCGGGAGAACGCACCCCAGCGCCAGAAAGCACGATAATGCGCTGCGACGTTCTGAGGAGGTGCACGACGTCATCAATGGTGTTAATATTTGGAAGTTTCGCGCGTTGCCGCAGTATGCGTGCGAGAGCGACGCGAAGGAGCTGTGGAATGCCGTTAGACATGAAGAGGAAAAGAGGAGTTGCGGACAGAACACACAGGAAGGAGCGCCTCCTCGCCGATAGTCGGGTCGTTGTACGCTGCTGGCTGAACCGACCACACATATTGTTAGATCCATGGAATTGACGGTGCGCTGATGATGGGCTGACCAGCAGAACGCCAAAAGCGAGGAGGAGCTTGCGAATGGGGATTTGCCGCTCCACCACGTATTTCCTAATGAAGCCGAAAAGACCTGCCCACGTGCTTGAGCGTCGCTTAAACAAAAGCGACAAAAAGTGCGAATATGTTTACCAATCTCCTTGAGGTCCTCTTCCATGGCGTCAATCTGCTCTGCGGTGAACGCCTCCTGGGCTGTGCGTAATAACGCGCTCGAGGTGAGTTTCGGAAGACGGCGGAATGCCGGATCAGCGTCACTTGGAGGATATCGACAGCTCACCCTCCATAATGATATTGACCATGGTATCTTCGTCGATCTCTTCCTCGCTTTCCTCAGAAGGCCAGTCGTCCGAATCAATTTCCCTATGGAGGAGGCTTCAGCGAAACGGCGCGGCGGCATCCCCACGTCCCAGTCGCTGGGCGCTTACGTATAGACTTCTGGAGGACCAGAAACTTGTACTATCGGAATACCCAGTGGAGGTGCGCTCGACATGTTTGATTTTGATGAATTGGGTCTGAGACGTCACCGAGCGGGCAGGTAAGGTGCGGTATGAGGATGAGGTCGAGGGACAAGCCTGGATTCCCGGGGGGGTTGGCGCGTGAAAGGGGGCGACGCGCCCTCGCTATCAACTCACCGCCTCGCTGACCTTTCACTTTTCAGCATATAGAGATAATTTGGACCTTTTCTAACTAGCGCTTGCGTTCGACTTTAACCGAGTCTGACTAGTAGCAACTTGCTACAATGAGGCAAGGAGACATCTGCGGTGATGAGCCCTGCCGCTGATGAGGCGCCAAACAATGTTTCCCGCAAGCATCGCCCAACGCTACGGGTAGGCAGCTTGAATATCTGCCCATAAAGGGCCCCACCACTTGCCATTGGAGTTACAGCGGAATACCAAATCCAACAATCGAACCAGCAGTACGAAGACTGTCTACTGTGACCTGGCAAGCCGCGGCCGTGGTGTCGACATGGACGCGCGAATTCAAACAGTGTCGAGGAGATTTGGGCCCATCGAGCAGAAAAGTGCAGAATTTCTGATAGGTCGTCCTGACAACGTCCTATATCATCAACGGCAGACTTCGTCGGCAGTTGAAGCTGATGCCCTTCAGCTTGTTATGGCCTCGATGCAACAACGTTCCTTGGAAGGTCGAATATTACCCCGGCGTTTGAAAATTCTGGGCTATCATGATTGAGTGAGGTCACATGGGAGGCGATATGGCTCCAGAGTCCTCTGGGCGGATCGGATGAAGGAAAAGAACACCGCCAGCTGACATAAGTTAGCAACCGGATATCGGTGGGGTGTTCAATGGTAGTGTTTGCAAGTGGATCCTTTTGAACATAGACATGTGCATTTTCTTGTTTGTACTTCGGATAAGTCTGAAGGAAGATAGGCAACTCTTTGTTAGAGCCGTGCGGAGGCTGCGAACAAGATGCGTGTCAAGTACCGTATCCGCAAGCATGCGAGCTATCACTGCATGGGGAGATTAACATCGAATCGAATGAAAAAAATGAGTAACACCCATTGATTTCTTTGCAGGATATTTCCCACTGAGTGGCAGTTCCCCCGTGTCCCCGAAAGCGCAAGAAACCGGAGGACTTTCTTTCCTGTGTGCCCGGGGGTTTCAAAATATAACCTTTTATTCAGGAAGCAATAGTAAGCCAACGATTGAGTACAGCCAGCTTATGCGGCGGTCCTCGTGCTTTGCCCAAGGTTGTATTGCTGGTCGTTCTTATCATATGCAGAACGTCTAGACCTTCATCACCGCTCTAACGGGAAAGCTTGAAGCCCAAGGGAAGGGCTGAATGGTATATTCACGTTCGACGCAATTTGCACCTTGTATGCAGCTCCCCGAGGTCTTACCCGAACAGCCACAAGGGACACGCACAGGTGCACCTTCGAAGACGGGCAGAGACTGTCGCCTTTGGTAAATGTACTTGAAAGGAACGAGAAAAATGGAATTATATAAACTTTTCCAGGGATAACAACAGCGGCTGCCTTAAATTCCGTCTGGCTGCCATGTCATGCACTGCACCAACGGTAGGAATGCCTGTCAGTTTGTGTAGCTATACAGTCATGGCATGCGAGCGCAAGCTGTCACTTATGTCAGGTTTCGTGATAAGATAGCTGAGTCTGAAAACGCACTGGTACGGTACTGGCACCGAGCATATCTAGGGAGGCTTGTCATCGAAACACCGTCGTTCCGTCTTTCCAGGCCCAGTATCCCCAATCAGTGAGAGAGGAGGTCTAACGAGACGCACATCTGGGTGCAGGGACGTGGCCATGGCTGCTGCCATCTGCTGTGCCAACCGTGCCACAGTCAAGAGTCCTTCCCGCCCTTATGTGTCAGAACGCGGCTTCCTTTTGCCTTCTTAAGGCTTTTTAGAGTGCTCCTGGGTATCCCAGCTGAGTGGAGCGTCGGGTTGTGCGGAGCGAGTGAACGGTCAGGATCACGCGCCGGTCGCCCATGCCCAATCCTCAATCCCTGCCTCAGAACATCGTCGGCTCCGTGGGGGAGGTTTCCTCTTGACATGCCTTGCTCATATCACATGCTTGAAATAAGCTATTCGAGGGGGAGCGTGTCACGCAGTCGGGACGAGCTTGACGGCGAAGTCGGAGTCCGAATGGGGCGAGTTGCCCAAGGTCGACAAAACACTGGGGTTGCCTGTTAACTTGCTATTCACTCGAAGTATTCTTCTGGATTAATCTGAATATTAGGTTCCCAACTCTACATGGAGTAGCACGTCAAAGAAACAACACGAGGGCGAAGGTGAAAAGGAGAAAAAATGCTGCAAAATTGATGACTAACTAATTTCCGCTCGCTTCGAAAACTCGAGGGGACGAGAGAAGGAAGGAGGGGAACGCGCCTCCTTCACCCTCGTCCCCACCAAGATCCGGCAGCGATGGCGAGTCCCTACGGTCCCTCAATGCACCCCTACACCATCCCAATCGACACCCTACGCCGCTGGGAGCACGCTCGTGCTCGTGCGGTCCCGAAATTCGCACTGGCTGGGCTGGATTCGAGGCCGGGAGGCGGCTGGACTACGAGGCGGGCGGGCGGGCCTCTGGCCTCCTGGCGACGACGGACTCGCTCGCTCGCTTTCTCGAGGACCCCCGCCTCTTTTACACCCTACGCGCAACACACACAATTGTCCAGGCGGCGAGGGCGTCGTTATGCTGACTTTGGGCGGGAACTTGGGGCGCACAGACGAAGGGTACCTCCTCGTTCGGTAAGCGTCACACCAAGTCGCACACCCTCTGCCGTCGCTGCGGCAACAGGGCGTTCCACAAGCAGCACAAGAGTGCGTATCTCTTTCTCTGTTTCCCGGGCAGTTGGGCGAAGCTGGGAGGGAGCTTGAGGCGCTGGAAATGGACGGGCGGGGAGGGACGCGGTCGGGACGAGCTGCACGCTGACAATTCTGCCCTCTTTGCCCCTCCGCCCGCGCACTCTCACCACCTCCGCTCTTCGCCGCCCCGCTCCACACAATTTCACTCCATTATCCACCTCTTCGCGTCCCACTTCGACCCTCCTCAACTGGACCACCTCTCCGACTGCCTTCCCTTGGGCCTTCCCCTCCGCCCCTTCCTCCGACCGCCCCACAGCCTGTGCTCAGTGCGGCTACCCCTCGGCCAAGCTCCGCTCGTACAACTGGGGCCAGAAGGCGAAGCGCAGGAAGACGACCGGCACTGGCCGCATGCGCCACCTGCAGCACGTCTCTCGCCGCTTCAAGAACGGCTTCCGTGCGTACCCTGCGTTCCACCGTCCCAGTCCTCCATGCCGTACTAACGTGTACATACCACTTTCGTCCTTCTTGCTCCGCTACACAGGGGAGGGCACTGTTGCGACCAAGAAGGTCAAGGCCGAGGCTGCCTAAGCGTCCGCTCGTCCCCACGGTCGCTTTCGGTCTCCCGGTGCTGCCGCTGCTACTACTGCCGCCATGCATTGGAGTTCGAGGAAACCACGCGGGCGTCACGTCTGGTCCATGCCCCACCTCCTTACTTCCCTTCTCCGTTCACCACCCCTGCCCTCACGCCGCTTCTTCTCGCACTTCGCACACGACCTCTGTACTGCGCATGTTCTATGATTCTTCGCACCCTCTCGCTTCGGCAGGTCGTGTGTTTCGCGCGGGGGTGTTCTACTGACGTATTCGATCGCGCTCACTGACCTCCTCGATTTCCGCGAGCCCATTCACTCGATCAACATGACCCCCAATATTGCTCGGCGCTTTCGATGCAAGATGTGGTGCAATCGAAAGCTATTATATGACGTATGACTAACCGCTTACCGTGGCGTTGTAACGCTCGGGGCGCTGCGGACGATCCCTGCTCTATCCCTTCGAGGCGTTACAGAGCGAGGAAACGCAAAACAGGATACTGGTCGGTACTCATTCGCTCGCGCCACTAAGTTTTGAAATGCGAAGAACGGGATCGTCATGCTCTCAAGGTCTAACAGATGGCCGCTCGCAGCTGGACATAGCGCTCGCATATCGCCAGGCACGCTGGCTCATCTCGACACAGCAACATACGCGATCTCGAGCAGAGAACCTGTGTAACAAAGAACAAGAAGCCTCTAGTCAGAGCGTCTCTACGCAGCAAACACCTTCCCCTCCCACGGCTTCAACCCGATCTTGTCCTTCTCCCACCTCGCCCTCTACGTTCCCGACCGCTAGTGTCTGCGCGTCCCACCCGGCGAGCACACTCCACTCGATCTCGTCCCGCCAGAGAAGGCGAACACGATCAGCCGCTTCCCGTCCCGCAGCGTGCGCGCGAATGCGAAAACCTGCTCGTGCTCTGGGTCGAGTAGCTCGAAGTCGCCGTAGATCTGGATGAGGAGGGCCTTTTTCAGTACACGAAAGATCGTGTTGGGTATGGATGGAAAGTCTCCGCGCGAGAATCGGGTCCATCTTGCGCAGCTGGAAGAGGCTGCGCCAGAATGCGAGAACGCTCACGAGTCCGACAGCTGCGCGGCGACGTTCCATGTCTGGTGGTCCGGGTTTACGCCCCCGCTTCCATCTCATGCGCAGTATCAAAGACCGCCGCGTGCGCGCCGGTGACTCCAACCCGGACCTGGCCGATGTCCTCGCCTCGCTCCGCTGCAAAGCCCGCGATAATGCGAGAACGCTCATGCAGGTTCGCAGCTTCCGCGCACATTCGATTTTCCCCCTCTCAACACAGCTCAAGCATTTTCTCGCTTCTGCAGTGGGACAACACGCCCAACGCCTGATTCACCACCGCGGCCGAGCCGAGGAAGCTTGGCGAGGAGAGTGAATGGCGCATCCTTCATAGAACCACTTCGACTGAAGGTCCTTGTACTCCTCGATCCCCCACTCTTTGGGGACGTTGACCATGCCGATATCCTAGTAAAGAGTTCTCGGCTTCCGTCGTAGAAAACGGGGACGATGTGACCCAACAAGGGGGACCTACTTCGCCTTTGTACATGTAGATTGTCCCACTCAACGACGTGTGCAGGAGTGCGAGGAGCTTCGCACTGCGGTACGGCTCATCCTCGCAACCGAAGCGCGTTATAGACCGCGCTTGATCGTGGTTCTCGAGCTGGAAAAAGCTCGAAAGTGTAGGCGGCTAGTCGAATCCCGGGCGAGAACGGAAGAAACGCACATAGAGCGACTTCTAGCCGCGATTCTGCACACACAGATTGTTCAGTCCTCGTCGTTCTGTAATTCAGACTTGAGCTCGACAGACCTTGATCATCGTCGTCTGCCACTCGGTGAAGATCGGCTTGAGCTCGGGAAGCTTCCACGGCCGCACTCTCGGGCTGTCGACGTCGCCGTCGATGTCGAGCACCTGCCATCCGTTGACTTGAGCTCGGATAGCTTCTGTGGCTGTCTTTCCAGACGCATTTTGAAATAGAAGACCATGCCCAGCGGAACCCTATCCTGGACGTAGCGCACGGCGGTCGCAGCGTCCGTAAATGCATTTCGCCGACTGTCATGGTGTCGTAATCTGGCCAGTCACAGAAAGAAGATATGAGTCGAACGAGCCAGCGATGGTGGGCTGCAAACACGCACGGGACAAGACTTCGCAATGCATTTCCTGGAGGTACTCGAGGACCAGCGGCGTGGAAGAACCCATAAAGATCAGTATGAAGTTTTGTGGGAGGCCGGGTAGCAGGCGCACTGGTTCGCGTGGTGCAACACACCGTGCTGGTATTCCTGGTCCGGCCGAGCGACGTCGGCGTCCGGATACCCGTCGGCTTTGGCGATGAGGTTGATCACGTCGATCTGCACATGGGGGACATGGATAAGCAGTATTCCGATACGGGGAAAATGGAAGGGCCTGGCGCACCCGGAAGCCGTCCGCACCCTTGTCGAGTCAGAACCGCATGATATCGTGCACTTCACGGCGAACTTCGGGATTGGTCCCTGTACACCAAGCCAATACGCACATGGTCCCTCAAGGAAAGCAAAGATATACGCTTACAATTCAGGACAGGCTGCGTCTTGTCGAACAGCGTGAGAAAATACTCGTCGGTCGCCTCGTCGTACGTCCAGGCGGAATACGCTGCGAGTAGGGAGTGAGTGAGCTGCTTTCTCGAGCCGTGTTGCCACGCTCGACCGTTGCGATCGAGCCACTTCCAAACATTGACACCCAATTGTTAGGGGGATGGCGCTTTCCACAGGCGTCGTAGGTGGCCGGTCGCCCGTCTGAGGTAACAGCGTTAGTATCCAGCAACTCCGGATACAAAGGCTGCCTTCTCACGGTACCAGCTGCGCTCTGCGTTATCCTTCGAGGCACGAGACTCCTTGGACCATGCGTGCTGTAGACCTTCGTAACACGATTATTGTTGCATGGAAATTCGATGTGCGTCCACCTCGGAGGATGTCTGGTTCACGACGAGGTCCATGCTGCAGTCGAGAAACGAGTCAGCGTTGGGCCATTGGGCAGCGGGCGATCGATCATCAACGTACAGCAGCTTCATGCCTCTCTCATGAAGTGCATCCTTGAGCGCCTCCCAGTCCTCCAGCGTCCCGTAGTTATCGTTGATCTCTCGGTAATCGCTAGTTTCCAGATATTCGGTCAGTCACTGGTCTTGTTATGCGGGCAAGCGTTGAGAGCGTACCTGATGTCATACCCTCCATCGTTCCACGGGCTCTTGTATATTGGACAGAGCCAGACGACGTCGACGCCCAGGTCTTTCATGTAGTCCACCTTTGGGAGGATACCGCGCAGGTCCCCGACCCCATCCCCGTTCGAGTCCTTGAACGAGTTGGGGTAAATCTGCAAGGAATGCGTGAGTGCATGCCAGTGAGCTATCGGTGCACGTCATGTCAGTTGGATGCTACTCACCTGGTAGACGACCGCTTCTTTCCACCACTTCCGCTCAGATTCGAGAAAAACGAGGGCGGACGACATGCTCGAGGTTGGTCTTGGTCAGAGATCAAGAGAACATGAACAGGCGGCATGCGAACGAATAAACAATCGGTCCTGACTCTCCGCCTAATCTGGTATGTCATTAGGGTCGCTCCGTAGATAGCACCGTTTCTTGGCAACTACATAATACAGGAAGTACAATTTCATGCACATCTTCCCTGGCTCTGCTACACATTTGTGCAGTTTGACTCGTTGTGTATAGCTCAGCCAATGTGCTTCTCGAACATGACAGGTGCGTTTCGCAAAAGGTACCTCTGATCTTTTTGCCTGCTGCGACCTGCAAGGCCTATGCATATACAACGTTCCGCCGATCAAGGAACCCTCGGATGTATAGAGTGCTTTTGTCTCAACTGCAAATCAGTGCTGCTGCCTCTGCTCCCAGCAAGCGGTCTAGCGTTGGTGCATCTCCGGCGTCTTCAGTGGCAATTTATAAGAACTTGATGAAGGCAGAAGACATTGAAAGAAAGCTGCCGTTTCCAGAATGCAGACAATTCGGCAAACTGAAGGGCCAAGGCATACGTCGAGTCTGTCGATACATTCGCAGCCCGGATGCAGGAGCCCACAACCGCCATCCCTTTCCTCCGGCTACAGCCTTTTCATCGTCCCTTCACTTCCTCCCTCAGCGTCTCTCCGAGCTTCTCATATTCTTCTAAGCATTCGGGATTGCGCAGGGTCGAACGGTTGATGCCTGCAATGCCGGCGCCCATCTTGTTGATAATCTGGGGAAAGGAAATCACCGTCAGTCGCTTACAGAAAGTCGAAGTGAAACAGAGCGCAAGCGCACCTTCTTTATCGGCACTTCCACCTTCTTCCCGTTGATCGTGTGCGGTACGTCCCGCACCTGAACGACGCGCTCGGGCACGTGCCTCGGGCTCCTCCGCTCCCTGATGTGCCTCCTGATCTTCTCGATCATCCCATCATTCAGTACCGCGCCGGCAGCGAGCTGCACGAAGAGCACGACGCGCTCGTCGCCCGACTGCGGCAGCGTCTGGCCGATCACGAGCGAGTCGACGAGCGGGGCGGATGCGTCGGGCAGGGACGAGAGCGAGTCGTAAATCTCCGATGAGCCGAAGCGGATGCCGCCGGGGTTGCTAAACGCCCAGATGAGAGGGTGATCAGAATGGTGGAAACGGGAAAATTGGGTTACTGCGCAGGGGACTCACAGGATACCGTCGGATCGACCAAGCATGACGATGCCTGCTCCGATTTCGCCTCGATGCGGCGTCAGAATGCAATAGTCGCCGTGGTCTATCCTCCTTGTCCCGCACCGTCAGTCTCTCGATCCCCTACCGACAAAACCAACCTCTGAATCAAGCAAGCACGTACACCACATCCCCTCAACCTGGGAATAGTAGCTCTCCCTATACCGCTTGCCCTTCTCCCCGAGCTCCTCTCCCCAGAACCCGAGCGGCTGGATCGGGAAGCTCTTGGCACAAACGAGATCTCCAGGCTGTCCGGGCGCAGCTTCCCGACCGGCGTCGACGTCCCACGAGCGCACGTCCATGCCCAGGCCGCGGACTTGAATCTCGCCGCGATAAACGGGGCCGGACGCGAGCGGCGCGCCGAAGAGACTGCAGAGGTCCGTGCCGCCGGTCTGCAATTGGGCGGGACGTGGTGAAGAGATCAGCCACGAAGAGGGGGAGCGTGGGGACAGGACGCACGATGGAGGCGAGGTTCACGGACGGGGAGATGGAGGAGTAAACGTAGTCGAATTGAGGTGGAGTGAGGGGAGAGCCGGTCGACTGTATTTGGCCTGTGGGCGAGCCGGACATTCAATATCGTCGTGCTGGAAAGGATGAATGATTACACAAGGCGTACGGATGCGGGAGATATCGTGGTGCTTTTTCGGCTCATAGCCCTTCTGCTGCAGGACCTCGAGGTATTTCGCGCTGTACCCTCGATCTCATGTTAGATCCGGTGCGTTCGTCCGCAAACTGGAGAAGCGCAGCTCACCTCGTCCCGAACACGGTCATCCCTGTCTCCTCGGCCAGCCGCCACAGAATGGAGGGATCTTGCAGAGGGGCCCCGTCGTACAGCACGAGGGTGCAGCCGACGCTGCGCAACCGTCAGCGAGGCAGCTGTGGACAATGAGCACCGACGCAGAAGGTACCTTAAGCCCTGGACAAGGTAGTTCCACATCATCCAGCCGGCTGATCACATTCGTGAGGCTGATCAGCTGCAGTTCGGTCCGGCCGTGACGTGCAAAGACCAAGACTAACGCGTGGTGAAGTAGAAGAAGACGTCGTCCGGCGTGAGGTTCGAGTGCAGAATGTGCTCTTTCTTAGCCTGACGAGCATCAACCCTGACTGTTAGCTTCGTCAACGCTTTATCGGTACCACTGGAGATCACACCTGCAGAAGCATCCCTCCCGCACGATGCAGGATCGGCTTAGGCTTGCCTGCAGTTGCGGCCCGTAAGATCAGTGCTTTGCTCAAGAACTTGCCCACGCGGGAAGAGACTGCTGCGTACCGGTCGTTCCGGAAGAGAAGAGGATCCTGGAAATCGATCAAGCAGTCAGCGGCTACTCCGTGGAAGCGTACGCGGTACACACGAACGCACCAGAGCGGCTGGTCGAAGTCGGCCTGGTAGAAGTCGATCTCACCCTCCGCCTTCCCATCCTCCGCGCCTTGACCGGCGCTCAAGAACTCATCCCACCCGATGTGGCCCTCCGAAACCTCGCCGCCAACAACCACGACCTTCTCGGGCGCGATGCCCTTCGCTGTCAGAGCGGCAGCGACCGTGTCGAGCTTGGGGATGTGCGCATGCATCTTGCCGTTGTACTGCACAGACGAGAGCGAGAAGAGCACTTTGGGTTGAATCTATTTTAGACACAGTGTTCAGTCAAATCTCCGGTAGGGAATTTCAATACAACAACGCACCTGCTCGAACCGCTCGACGACGCCCTCGGGCGCAAAGTCGGCCGCGGCGGAGCTCCAGATCGCGCCGATCGATGCAGTGGCCAGAACAGCGACGACATTCTCGATGCAGTTAGTCATGTAGCTTCCAACGCGGTCTCCAGGCTTGACGCCCCACGCTCGAAGCGTGCGCACGGCTCGCTGGACGAGCGAATACAGCTCGGCGTACGTTACGCGGCGAAGGGTCGAAGCGATGGGGCCGGTGGGCGGCGAAGGCTCGGCTGTCCGAGATAGTGTGAGGGCAGTTCAAGATATATAATTTGATAAGATGGACGGACTGGCTTGGACGAGGGCGACCTTGGTCGAGGACCGGCAGACGAGCATGTTCTCTGCCCAGTTAAGCTTCGCGCCTCTGAACCAGGGCGGGATTGACTGGATCGGCGCAGCAGAGTCGACTACCTGTGCTCGACATCCTTCCATGAGGTAAGTTCTGAACACATATCAGAGAAAGGTGCGGACATTGGGAACGCACCTCGTCCCACTTCCTACTGCTCACGATGCCCACCTCCTCCCAGCACTCGCCCCAAAACTGGTCAATATGGTCGACGCTCCATTGCCACAGCTAAACGTTCCTCGTTCAGTTTGAATAACCTGGGGAATATTGAGAAGCAAGACCCACCTGCTCGTAGTTACCCAGCCGCAGCCCGTACTTCTCGTTGATCCTGTCCCTGAAACAGTCGATCCGAGACGAGGTCGAGGGAGATTGAGGGGTATAGAGGAGCTGGCCGGTGTGTTGGAAAGCGGTGAGCGCCATATTGTTTATTCGGCTTTGTGTATAGTGGATGAGAAAACAGATGAGAGGTTCGCCCCCAAAGCAAGCCAGCCTGCATGTTAAGACGCAAGGGGCAGGCGACCCTCGGCCCGCAAGAGCCGGAACCGGCGTGAGGGTTCGTGGGACATGCTGCCCAGTGAATTCCCGCGGGCCTTGCCTTCTTCGAAACGCTCCTTTGACTTCGCTCCGCTTGAATTGTACAAAGGTAAGGACGGAATCGTTTAGGACGCTATAGGGATGGGATGCTGATGTTACTCGAGGCCGCGAAGAGCGTTGAAGGAACACGGAAGTCGTGCGTGAAATCACCAGCTGTCCCCTCCTCACTACCCATTCGGACCTTCGATTCACCACCTATCTGCTCGTCTGCAGTCGGACGTCAAATATACATCTCGATCCATCGAAATGTCGCAAACGAAGGCCGTACTGATCGACGTACGCATATATCTGCCTGTCACTGCGTTCAGGGTCCTCACCTCCGCTTGAACGCAGATCGAGGGCACGACCACGCCCATCACTTTCGTTCACGACATACTCGTCCGTCGACCCTCCCCATCCCTACTCGAGCACGCCAGGGCCCCTCGAGGCCTGACCTTTCACCCGGCCCTACACAGTTCCCGTTCGCCCGCCGCCTCGTGTCCTCCTTCCTGGCAACACCCTCCGGCGCACCGCACATCGCGCTCATCCGCGAGCAGGCATCGCAGGACGGCGAAAACAGCGAATTTGGATCCGTCGCTGTGCCCGAGGGTGAGGTAGATGATGCGGTGCAGGCCGCTGTGCGCAACGTGGAAGCTTGGATGGATCGAGACCGCAAGGTCGGGGCGCTCAAGGGGATGCAGGGTGCGTCTTCGCGCTGTTTGGACTGGGAGCTGTGCAGAATGGCTAACCGTGAGAGAATGGGCTTGGGGTAGGCGATATCTGGAAAGGTGGATATGCGTCAGGGGAGCTGAAAGGCGTGTACGTTCATGTCTTCTCACAAATGCGTACCTTTCCGTCCGACGCTGACGCACCCGTCCTCTCTGTCACGTAGCGTCTACCCCGACGTCCCCGTTGCCTTCCAACGATGGACTACCTCCAACCCGCCTCTGAAGGTCTACGTCTACTCCTCCGGCTCCATCGCAGCGCAGAAGCTGCTCTTCGGATATTCCGACAAGGGCGACCTGCTTCCTGTATGCACATTTGCGCTCAGCTTCCCCGGTATTGCTATGCGCTGATTACCTCCTATTTCTTGCCCGCAGTTTTTCTCCGGCCACTTCGACACCACCTCCGGGCTCAAGACCGAGTCCTCCTCATACACGACCATCGCCGCCGCCATCAACCTCGAGCCTTCCAAGATCCTTTTCCTGACAGACAACTTCAGGGGTGCATATATTTCTCCATTCATAGATCCTTGCCAGAATGTTCATGTGCGCACCTGTCCGACAGAGTCCCGCGCAGCGAGGCAAGTCGGCGTGCGCACGCTCCTCCTCGACCGGCCAGGGAACGCGCCCCTCAGCGAGGAGGAGAGGCATGGGGAGACGATCGTGCAGAGCTTTGGAGAGGTGGACCGCTATTTGTAGAGTGCGCAGACGGAGGCTTTGCATAGAGTGAGAAGTGACAGTGAGACGCTTTCGACGTGAAAGCACGTCAATTTCCAGTGCCGCAAGCCTGTTATCGACGATCCTTTTTTCGCATCTTTCGGGCGCCTGGTGCTCCCCAAATGTTCTGGTTAAATGACGGCATATGGGCGACAGAAACGTCGTCGCTTGGACGCAGCCATTCTGCTCAAGCGCCTTGGTCGCAACAGTCGGCTGCTTCGTACTCAATGGTCACAGAGAGGGCTAGCATCGCAGTCTTCGATCGCTTGCATAGAAAATCAGGAAATCATGCAATAAGGGTATGTCTACGAGACAAGGATAACAAAGATGAGGAGAAGTGGCTCCGGGAGAGGTGGCTCCCTGAGAAGGGGAAAGAAAAAGAGAAACTATCCTAGTCGTACTGAGTGGAGGGATCGGCCACCGCGACGATAGCGGGGCCAGCAGCTGGAGAGTCAAACAGCATGGTGAGCTCGGAGTTCGAACTTGCATGCTGACCACCGAGTGCAGACGTACCGACATTCCCGTCGTCGATGGCGCCGGAGGAGGTGGTAATGATGATGTAGACCTGACCGGCGAGGACGTCCGGGATGGTGAACGAGTTGTCGGCGTCGAGTTGAATGGGCGTCGTAGGGTTCGGGTCGGAAAGGACTGGGCGTCTGGGAGAAGTGCACACGCTTCAGTCAGTCGAGCAAAGGTCGGAGTCCGCAACCGTTGACTCACAGTACTTGGTCGCCCCCTCCTTGGGGTCGAACACAGCGCGGACAGTCTCACCCGGAATGGCGTTGCCTTCGAGGGTCAGGGCCTGCATAGGACTGTTAGGGCTGAAGATGTGGAGAGGGGCAGGGATGTCGACCCACAGGGAGATGCGAGTTGGACTCGGGGCACGATGTGACCGAAGGGTGTAGACCGCAGAGAAACCGAGGGGCCTGGGTGGAGCCATTAGAGGGTATTGGTCAGCCAGACCTTCCCTGGGTGCTTCGAATCTAACAGAAAGAGGACGCTGCCGGGAAGCCCGAGCCTTCAAGAACCGCAGCGGAGACCCAGGCATTCGGGGCAGGCCTCGCGAAAGGAGCATGCACACAGGGGGCGGATTTGTACCATCGAGCCTTGGTGTCGCAGACTGAGGCCATTGCGACCTATACCACCGTGCAGGGTCAGATCAGTCCATGAGATCGGAAAAAAATCGTCTCAAATGATTCTGGCTGATGGGCGTTGAACGAGTAGACAATCATTCAACGTACTCGGTCTGCGCAAGTCCTTACCAGCGGTTGCAATCTTCGAGTGTCAGCACACGTATTGCAACTCCGCCCATCAGGATTCAGACGTGGGGTATTCGTCCATGACTCCCAACTCCGATACATGCGAATGCGATAAGCGCGAGATAGAAAGACACCTCACAAACCGCTGTTGATGAAGGGTCAGTGTTCAACGGAGCCGACGGTTGAAGAGAGAGAAAGACACACAGGAGGCGCATGAGAAGGTATCCCACGGTGTCCACCGTGACCGCGGCGAGGATCGACGCGGGTATGCCGTTCTTGAGGAAATCGCCGGTGAAGAGGTATCGTTCGCCCATCTCGTCCTCCTGGCTCACGGCGCTGTAGTCGAGCGGACTGTCAGCACTGAGGCGTATCGCGAAGCTGCGGGTCTTTCGAGCTCACCTGATATTGGGGAAGCCGCTGACAGGCAGGCCCATACCGGCACTGCAGATGAGCGCAGTCGCCTGCCCGAGCACAGTCAACCCAGTTTGTGGAGTCTGTCAGACGTGCGGACAGGCGCACCATGATGAGAAGGCGAGGGTGAGGCGTTTCCAAGCCCTGGCCGACCTGGGCGGCGATGGGGACGAGCAGGACAGCGGCGATAGTGTGCGAGATGAACGTGGACACTACCAGAGCGACGGCTGTGGGTGTTTCAAGTCAGGGTCTGAGACGTGCACCGCAAAATATGGGAGCAAAAGCACACCGCTGAAGACTGCGAGGATCTGCCAAACGCCCATGCCGGCGACGGCGTTGTTGACGAATTGGTCGACCGAGTCGAGGAGGCCAGACGAAACGACCGCTTTACCCAGAGCGATACCGCCCATCTAAATGCACGCAAAGTGAGCAAGCGCAATTACCGCTGCAAGAAGCGACAGTGTCAGACGTACGGCGAGGAACACGATAGTCCAGAGGAACGAGTCTGTGAGAGTGTGGGTCAGCCGCAGGCTTCACGGTGTTCACTAAACGAGCCGGACGAACTGAAGTCGTGCTGTGAATGCGGACCAGAAGAATCAGCACTGCCTAGAGTATTATGCGAACGGAACCGGAAGACACGCACGGCAGTGAGGACCCCCGTACCAAAGAACGCAACGATGGGAATGATAGCGATAACGCCCATGTCACCGACGACAGGCTCGATAGTGTGCTCGACACACCACAGCGCGATCGTGAAGATCGTGACGGCGGCGATGAACCACTGGGTCGGCGTGAACGAGTCTTTGCTCGTCCGGATGCGGTTGATGACCGTGCCGCGGCCCGAACCGAACGAGAGGAGCAGCAGCAGCCAGATGAGGATGAGGGAGATAGCGGAGACGGGCAGAGCAATGGCGAACCACTGCAGCCAGTCGAGCGGAGGGTCCATCGCTTGCAGTGCGATCAGGTTCTGCGGCGAGCTGGACGTGCACAAGTGTGTGAGCCGGTTGAATTGGCATCAGAAGACAGGTTCACTGACGCGATCGGTGACGCCTGCCCACCGATGTTGGCGGCGAGAGCGATGCCGAGCTGCGAGGGACGTGCATCAGCTCAGCCCACCTGATGACTGTGACACAAAGCTCACGATAAGAGACTTGGCGTAAGGAGACTTTGGCGGAAGTTTGCGAAGGATAGGCTGCTTGTCCCGAAGACGATCAGCGCCTGCTTGGAATGGAAGCGTCCAAAAGATGCTAGGTGACGAACCTGGATAAGAGAGAAGCACAGTACGGGGGCGGCGACGTTGCTGATCCACATGCTCGCAAAGCACGCGACGGCCATATGCGCGAGGAGGACGAAGCTCGGGCGCGTGCCGGCGAGGCTGAGGACGCGCATGGCGAGCACGCGGTCGATGCCGTGCTTGGAGAGCGCAGCAGCAATGGTGAAGCCCTGCGAACGAAAGCTCAGTCTCCTGGATGCCTCAGCATGCAGGTGCAGCAACTTACGCCAAGGAGCAGGAAGATCGTCGGGTTCATCATCTGCGAAAAGATGTACCTAGCAGACGACCGACTTTAGGACAGCGCGTCTAGCACATCGCGGTCAGAGAACTCACTTCGCCGCATCATTCGCCGGTGCGCGCTCGTCGTCCGATGTCCGGATCACGCGCAACACGACCACGAGGAACGGAACCATGAGCGAGGTGACGAAGAGCGGGACGGCCTGGGTGTTCCAGCTTCCGTCAGCCGAAATGACCTACCCGGTCGACACGCAGTTACATAGGCCCACCTCGGTCGACCACAGAATCGTGCAGAAGATGAGGATGGCGAGGCAGTTCTGCTCCTCGGGCCGGTCGTAGATGTCCGCGTCGACAACGGCCATGAGCACGGCAGCCGCGAGCGTGGAGACGACGAGTCGGCGGGAGAGCCAGGAGGGCACGTAGCGCGCGATGCCCGTCGCCTTGCCCGCCTTGGCGATGGCCAGTTGCGGCTGCGACAGGCTGATACCATGCGCGCGACGCTCTTGGCCGACCATCTGGAGACGCATGATCAGCTGCAGACTTATAATACAGTCAGCCAGAACGAGACTCACCTGGCGCCAAACGGTGTTGCGCTCGAGCACGATGTGCTCGCGAAGATCTAGGCGAAAGACGAGAACGCTTTCAGCTCGAGCACGGACTCTGTTCAAGCAGCGAGATTACTCACGACTGCGGAGCTGCTTTAGAGCGAGATCGACGTCGCCGAGCGTGACGACCTTGGCGTACGCCTGGGCGAGCGAGAGGATGGACTCGTCCGGGCGTTCGATGGTGCCCTTCTGGAAGGGGTATGCGCGATCGACGACCTGCTCGAGGAAGGTGTCCTTGAGGTCGTTGTCCGTGATCTTGTCGTACCTGTGCGTGTCGCCGGGCTCGTCAGCTCCCAGCGTTCCAAAACGCGAATCGAAAGGGAAAGGGCGCCTCACTTCTTGAGGATCTTCTTCATGCCCGTCCGGTTGAGCTCGACATACTGCTTGAGCTCCGAGAACGCGACGAAGAGGTCGGTGATGCGGCGCTTGAACATGATGCGCTGGTCGATCGCGTAGTCGCTCTCGGCGGTCCACACCGACGCGCCTGCCTCGCCCGGTGCAATCTCCGCCGCCGTGGCAGAGCGCCTGCGTCCGAAGAAGCTCATGCTCAAGCGCCGCGTGGACGGACGCTTATTGGGGGCCGAAGGCGAGCGGTTGTGGCCGTTCGAGGGGTTGCTGAGCGTGCGCGGGCGTCGGGTCGCATCGGTCGGGAACCTGGTGTGGCTGCTGGACCCGCCGTCCGAGGCCGGCGGAAGGAGGAGATTGGAGCTTTCAGGGGAGTCGGGGGCGGGCTGCGCATAGTGCGCTTCACGCAGGTCGGTGTCGTGCGGATGAGACTCGTTGTAACGCGTCGGGTCGGAGAAGAGGTCTATTAGATTGCACCGGCGTCAGCGGTCCCTTTCCTGTCCATCTCCGTCTGCAGTCCTGACCCGAGCGACTCACCGGCTTTGCTAGCCCTCCTGCCCCTCCAGCTGGGCCTCCTCCTGCTTCCCGAAGACCTCCGCAACCTCGGGACAGCATCGACGTCCTCATCGTCGCTCCCCTCATCACTGCCCTCCTCGTCCTCACCATCCCCCTCGCCATACGGGAACTCGGCCACCTCGACGCGCTCAATGTCCCCGAGCAGCGCCTCCCTGTCCGCCTCGAGCTCGCGCTCCTTGTCGGTGTAGAACGCGACGATGCGCTGAAGCTCGCGGTCGAGGAGGGGGATGAAGATCTTGTTGCTGGCGCTTTGGTTGGGCTCGCGGAGGAGTGCCGCGGACTCGAGGATCTCGCCCTCGGCGTCGTCAGAGTACGGCACGGCCGCGTCGGGCGTCTGCTCCTTCTCGAGCTGATAGATTGCCTTCTTGAGGTTCGAGTATGCGAGGTACTTGTCCGTCCATTCCGGCACGGCGTTGATCTGGAGCGAGTGACTAATGGCAGTCATATCGCAGGGCGGAGAGGGGGGCGAGAATGAGGGTGTATGCCATCGTCAGCTATCTCTGCCGGGAGCCCGGGGGGAGATGTAACGCGGTGGATAAGGAACGGAGGAGAACAGAGACGACAGCGGGGCGGCTGAATGCCGAACACAGGCAACTGTCGTCCATCCAAGGCCCCCCGCATCTGAGCAAGCACCAGACACGCACGCACCTGAACTTCATTCCGGCCTGAGAATCTGTCGCTCGCGATGGCGCGGCGGCGGGTCGGCGGTGGAGGGGCCGGAGGGGTATCTGCTCGCCCTGGGACGACGCCGTGACGGGGCTGGCGATAATGGTCGTGTGAGTGCAAGTGAAAAGGCCGGCAAGGCGGGCACCGAGCGAGCGGAGACGATCGTTTCTGGCCAAGAAGGGGGAAGGGCCGCCTTGCGTCTCAACGCCTACACCTACGTCAGGGTCATTCGGAACGCCGGAGCCTCTTCTTCGCTTCAGACGCTTCAGCCAAGCAACTTTTCAGCTTCATGGATTGCTGTTCAGGGCACAGCCTGTAAAATTTCACGCAGCGTACTGCCTTCGGCGTGTTTCACCCTTGTTGACCCTGCACCGTGCGAACGCTCTGAAACGACGTGGGACACATACAGCACGCACACAGAAAGGGTGTCATCAACGGCAGGTTATCACTTGTGGCGAACAAGTGCGAGCGATTACATGGGCTAGATTTGGAAAGACATTGTGGATTATTGCAATGTGAGATGGTAGGCTATGCAAGAAGTGCGACTAGATATAATTTGTGTGTGTGTCATTTTGGTGTCGAGCGAGCGCAATGAACGAAGTGGGGTACAAAACATGCGAATGCGAGATGTGATGCAACGGCTACGATATTAAGAGACGAACATGCAATGGGAGCAGGGGATACGAAAGCGAGAGAGGCAATAGCAAGGCACTGGAGAGGGCGCGAAAGTCCAAAACGAATGGAGGGGGAGCCAACAGTGTTCGTGACGGGGTCCGTGTCCAAAACGAACTATGGAAGGAGGGAGGAGAGGGGTTACCAGGGCCGGAATGCCCCGCTGCGCTGCGTCGGCGACGGCTCCGTCACAGGCGGCGGCGAAGGCCCGCACGAGCGCGCCAACGGCTGCGGCGAGGCCGACCGCGCAGCCGCGGCAGCGGCCTCGAATGAGAA
>JTLS01000918.1:0-12337 GCA_000826855.1 Basidioascus undulatus | reverse complement strand
TGAAGTGGAGGGGCGGGGGTGGGAGGTTAGGGCGCGGCTGTCTCCTGGATGAGGCATAGCGAGCTGACATCCTGCCGCCTTTGCCAGGCAGCCATCTTCGGCGCCGGGACATACGCGACCCCCCGCGCGGCGGTCTCCCTCTCAGGGACAGGCGAACTCCTCATCCGATCTGCACTCGCGCGCTCCCTCGCTCTTTCCCCGGCCATCTCTCCCGCTTTCTCCCCCTCTCCCTCCTCCTCCTCTTCCTCGGCCTCACAAGCGCAAACCCACCCCCACCCCCACCCCCACCGCGAATCCGATCCGCATGCGGTCTTCGCTCAGGCTTTACAGGACGCGGGCCCCGACGCGGGAGGCGGTATCGCGCTTCTTCTTGACCCTGAAGCGGGAGGGGGAGCGGACCTAGTCTGGGCGTGGAATACGGTGAGTCTTGCGCTGGGTTGGATGAGCGCAGATGATGAGCAGGGGGAGGTGCGTTGCTCCCTTGTTTCTTTTACTATCTGAGGAGAGGGGAGATGCTGATTGTGGCTGTGGGCGGGTGGAAAGGTGAGGATTGTGAGGAGACGAGAGGGCGAGAAGGGTCCGGGGGCGGGGGCTGTTCGGGTACTGAGGTGCCCGGGAGGTGAGGGGGAGGAGGGGGAGGAGGGTGGAGAGGAGGAGGCGTTTTAGGAGGCGGAGGAGCGGGAACGGGAGGCTGGCATGGCGGAATAGATGGAGATCAGGATTGAGACGACGGACGTCAGTACCTATGCCTGAACTCGGCTCGGCTGCGGTTCATTGATTAATTTCCGAGTCTTGGGGTCTGGGCTCTTTCGCGGAGGGAGAGATTCGGCGACGCAGCGAGGTCGGTAGGGGGAGTGAGTGTTCGCGCGTTCACGACACTGACTCACTGAGGGTCTGTTGGTACCGCAAGGTGCACTGCCAAGATGCTGCATGTTTTTGAGGCTTTCCAGCTCCAGAATATCCCAAATAACCCATGGGACCGGCTACCCAAACAGGACAACACGAGATCAGCAGCGCCCGAACGACTACTTACGTGCCCGCCGAATCGCGGCTTGCCGCCTTGCCACCCGACGCCCATCATCTCCGGCTTCGCATACGGCAGCGCCATCTACTTTAATTGCCCCGCCTCACCCACAAAATCGCTACTCAGCATGACTGTGTCGCAGCTGCCTCTCGATATCCACCAGCTCATAATCAAGGAGGTCGCCGCGACATCCCATCCGGACCTACACTCAGGACTCGGGCACTTTGGCCTCACTCTGCCTGGTCTCTCGCTTGATTAACGTGCTGGCTACGCCGAAGCTCGATCGCTCGATCGCATTCATTTCCGGCCAGCGCGGAAGCGTCGAGAAGTTGATCGGCTCCACGCAGGCAGAGCCCGCACTTCTTTCGTATCTCCGTTCGATCTTGCTCGAAGTCGACCGGCCCATTGTGCCTACGGATCGTACCGGCGCACTGCTCGAACAGCTACGCAGTAATTTCAGTGGCGCGCTGTGCGACCACGCGGTCTCGATCACCCGCTTTGCGCTGTGCGGCTCGCCCGCCAACAAGGTCGCGCACAGTTATATCAAATTTGCACGAAGTAAGCATCTGCAGGAAGTGGCGTTCGACAGTTTGCGCTCCCAAATGCCAGGATGACTGGCTCGCCGAGCTGCCCCCAAGTGTTACGCACTTGGTCCTGTCTCCCACCCGTCGCTTCGACCAGTGCACGGCCGACCTGATTTCCCAACGTCTGCCGGGTCTCTCCTGTTTCGCATATCATGTCTGGGGAAACGAGGACATGTTCAGAAGGCGGGTGGCCCTCTCGAAGGCCTGCGCGAGCACGGCGCCTGCTCTGCGAACGCTGTTGCTGCTCGCTTTGCCGGAGGACGCTGTCTGTCTGAACCGAGCCCTGATGGAACACTGGCCCGCGCCTCGCGCTGTCAAGGTGTCACGGATTTTGTCGAAACTGGTACAAGTTGAACGACACCGTGGCAGACGGGACACTTTGGGTAATGGGGAATTGAGAGCGGGCCGGGAGGAGGAAGGGCAGGAGGATGGGAGGTAGAGCCGATTGGAGATGGATGTCATTGTGTTTCTAGACCTATCTTGGTGGGCCGCGATGGTCGATGGGCAGTTTGCTAGGCATTTTCCAAACCACCATGCAAGAAACAGCCAGCGGTAAAGGCGCGAGCTGCAGCACTCGTCGTCCAACTTTCAGGCACCTCGCTGATTCAAAGCTGAGTCTCCACAATCCTACAATTTTCTCTCTCCATCTGGCCACGGATGGGTTGAGGGCTGGGGGCCAGGCAAGCTACGATATTTGAGGCAAGCGCGCGTCGAAGACGCGGATGAGGCGCGAGGGGTTCTAGAGGAGGACAGGGAAGATAGAGGGCGCACGAGAAAATAAACAGACCCCTCGATCCAGTCCCTGCCAACATGTCCACTCCCACGGCCCCAGCCAGCTCGTACGAGTGGGTCAGGGAGTCTGCACCTGGGTGGGCCGCCATGGAGGACGCCTAAACTCGCCGTGTCGAGGCTGCGAGGAAGAACATCATGCGCCTCGACCGGACCAACAAAGACGTCTTTGGCACGATCGCCCTCATCGTGAGGTCCAGCTCTTGTTCCCACGTGCAAGTGGTCGGGAAGCGACTGAACGCTGCGGACCATCGGAACTCCCTTTGTTTCTAGGCCACCTTCCTCGCTGCGACCCAAGCGACCATCGTGGGATTTGTGCAGGCTGAAGTCAGCCCGACCATCAGCAACGATCTTTTCTGGGCGGGGCTCACCGCTGTCACTCGAGACCGCCTCGGACGAGCCTCGCGCGTCTTCTGCTTCATGGTCCTTATCACCTCGCACGCAACCGCGGGCTCATCAGCGGTCTTCTGCTCGGCGTACTCGAGATTCATATTTAACGTCGCGGACATACGCGTGCCCTGCGAGAGCGACACGCGGCTGCGGCAGGCGGCGACCAAGCACGTGGCCTTCTTGGTCGACCCGCTGAGCGTGCAGCTCACCCTTGCCGTCGTCGGCGTCGTGCTTGACCTCTTTGCGAGGCAGGAGACCGCCGTCGGGATCTGCGCGACCGTTGCGGGACTTGCCGGCGCCGCGGTCGTCCTCTGGCCGGCGTGGTCCATCCGCAAGGAGGGCTCGGGATTGATTTAGGCGAAGGATGACGCTGACTGAAAGCAGTGGGCGGATGATTGGGCGAAGGCGGAGGCGGAGGCGAAGTTGGTTGTCCCACGACAAGCTCCTCCGGTGGGCTGGGTGCTCTCGGAGCGACGGGGTGTCGGGAACGAGGGGGACAAGGGCACGGCCATCGAGGAGTCGGGCGGCAGCTCGGCTACGGGGGCGGAGGCGAGCAGCAGCGGGACCGGCGGCACTGCTGCAGGCGCAGCGGCATCGAGGAGCAGAACCCATCGGGAAGGTCAACAGCCGTCGTATATTCCCATGCTCGGGACTGGTGGGCGACAGGTGAGGGACGGACATTGCTTCGAGCATATGGCGGTGGTGGGACTTTGAACTGCGGTTGCGCTGTATGTTTTCCCTACTTCATCTTTCCCCTGGTCTTACTGTGGCAGGGTGGAACTCTTTATTGATGAGCAGCGAGCCTGTGTGCGATATGCCTTGGAAAATACGGCTGGGAATCAAACCGAAGTGCCACAGGACGAAATCCAGGCGGGCAGGAGGACTTCCAGCTTTGTGCCTGTACTCTGATGGAGTGGTTTGAATGAAGACATCTCATTGATCATATTCAGTCCTGGGGTCGGCCTTCGGGGTCTTGCTCGGAGGAGGCTCGGTGACGCACCGGGATGCCGTGGTATCGGGAGTGTTTATTTCATAGACTCACTGGGAGTCTCCGGCGAGCACTAACCCAGGCATGCCCAATTTTTATAGTATATCGTTGAGGGCATATACCAGCTCCAGCTCCCTACCAAAGTAAACCTATCAATCCTTGAGAAAACAACGACGGAAGCCGAGGCACGTATGTATGTCGTTGTCCTTCTCCATCACTGACCAAAGGCAAGGGTCGCCCGTTCAGACTGCGGGTTGAGCATCCCGAGGGGTTGCAACCATTTCTCCGGAAGTGTAAAATGAATACTCGACTCTGACAAGGTATCTAGTCTGTGCTGACGAGACGATTGTGTAAGGAATGACACTGCATTAGTCACTCGCATCACTCCTCCGCTCGACCTCCGCATTCCCAATCCCCCGTCAATCTGATTCACCCCAAGGTTGATTTTCCCCAACTGAGAATCTTTAAATGGGAGAATGCTACTCGGGGAAGGTGATAAGCTGCAGCTTGATAGGCAACGCGTGACGCCTGCACAGAAAGCAGAACCCCACCCCCCCCTTCCTGACTTTTATTCTACCGGAGAAACTTGTGAGTCTTTAATTGTAAAATATCCTAGCATTTAGTCGTTTGTCAAAGAACAAGTATGCCATGGCCAGACGGGTCTGCTTGCAACTGGCAACTGATATATAGCGACGCCCCCATGACAACGCTCCAACTCCGTGTTGCTGAGCATCTAGAGCAGTAACACCAGAAATATTTGCGGCCTAAGTTTTCTGGGCCCACTCCGGGCCTGCCAACGTCGGGTATCAGCCGCCATTGAATGGCATGCCGACAGGCGGAGAGAAACAGCCCAGGTCCGCTTTGCTCAGCGATGCTCCTGCTGTAGGTATTCACGGTGAATAGGAACAACCACAATCCGTCGATGACCTGTCTACAACCGTTCCCGATGATTTTCTCATTGCCGAGCTGTTGGCCATGCCGAGTTGCGTTGGCGTAGTTTGGCCAGCGTAAAACGCGTACGGCGGCCATCGCGCAAGACGGCAGCCGACCCCAGCTAGCGCTGGCCTATCGATGACCCGGCATCTCGTGAAAACTTTTCTTTCGGAAACCGGCTGTGTCCTTTGTGTATCCAGGCGTTGGTATTGACCACTCTCGTCCCAGGAGTGGCTTTGTCGTCCTAACATCGCCGTTTGCCAGTCTGTGAAAGTCATCTGGCAGTCGCTGCAGCACTTGCATTCCGGGATAGCCCGTTCATTTAGCGCTGCAAATGAGCTCACTCGCGGTCGCGACCTCGCCAACGAGCTGAGTGCGTCAGCGGCATCTTGCCGCTCGGAGGCATCGCAGTCCATCGCTGATCGTGGCACGCAATCAAGTGATGTGGACGGGAGTAACTTGTGCAGCGCTAGTGGTGCGAATTGCAAGCCAAAGACCTTTCGAAACGCGAGAAAAGCACATGAAAAGGCGCAGATTGCTATTTTTGTGCCTATCGAACGCTTTCCAAGCGATCGAGCCCTGGGGTTGTGGAGGTCTTCCTTCTCGGGCCCCGCAAACAGGTCTGCGCCCTGTTGGAGAAACCAGGAGAAGCGAATCATGGCCTCATCTTCGTCCCTTGGCTGGAAGGGGTTGCGGATTCTCCGCAATAGAGGAGTGCGGAGAAATATGGAGAAAGATGATGCCGGTCGTGCCGTGGCGAAGACATGCGGGGTCGTCGTGCTGGTGGGGTTGGGCCAATTCTCCTGCACCATCCCTGCATAAATCCATCCCACCAACACCCGGACCCCTCCTCCTTGTTTCTTTCCTTCACCCAGAAGCTTACACGCACTGTTCTTGTCCACGCACTCACGACCGCCAAGCTACGACCCCCTCAGACCTGAACGAGATGGCGCAGAACGAGACCAAGCCCGGCGGCGAGCTCCCTGGCCAGCCCAACCACATTGGCCTCGCTAACGGCGAGGTGCGTCTTCTGTTTCCTGGAGCACCCAGAACGAGCACAAATCAAGAGCTCACGAAACACCCTCTCGTCTGGGTTGCAGCACCCGAACTCCGCTGCGGTCAGCCGGTTCATTACCCCGGGCGGTAACCCCATCGACAACTCGCAGCCTGCGTTCCCGATCTGTGAGTAACCTCCTCTATGTCCGGGGGTGTTCTCGGTGCGGGACATAGGAAAACAAGGGGAAGGACCTTGTAGCGGCCGGGCAGTTGGGTGTTTGCAGTGTGCTCATCGCATCCCTAACCTTCGCAGTCCACCGCAAGATCGCCAACCCTGCGCCGCTTGGCCTCGCAGCTTTCGCGACGACCACTTTCGTACTGAGCATGTACAATGTTCAGGCTCGGGGGGTTTCGGTGCCGAACGCGGTGGTGGGCCTGGCTCTTGGTGTGCGTTTTCCTTCATTTCCTCAGCCCTGTCTTCGCTCGCTCATGTCACTCCTCGAACAGTACGGTGGTCTGGTCCAGCTGCTAGCGGGCATGTGGGAGTAAGTTTTCTGGTTCTTTTGGTGTTTTCCAGGGGTTAACTAGTATATTCTAGGTTTGCCTGCGGTAACACCTTCGGTGCCACCGCCTTCTCGTCCTACGGCGGCTTCTGGCTCTCCTACGCCATCATTCTCATCCCCGGCTTCGGCATCGAGACCGCGTACGAGGAAGACCCCTCCATGATGAAAAACGCACTGGGCCTCTATTTGGCGGCGTGGTTTATCTTCACCACCATTATGCTCATTGCTTCCCTGCGCTGTGCGTTCTCTGACCCTCCTGGCGCTCGCGAAGCCCGGAGTTGACACGATGCCTCCTCACAGCTTCGCTCGGCCTCGTCGGCGTCTTCTTCTTCCTTGACATCACCTTCATCCTTCTGTGAGTCCCCACCACTGTCCCTACGCCCCATGCTCCATGCTTACAGCCCTCGCCGTCGCGATTACAGCCTTGCGGGAGAGTTCACTGGCAGTGTCGGCGTCACCAAGGCTGGTGGTATCTTTGGGGTGAGTTCTCTAATTTTTATGCCGAGTATTTTATGGATCCAATACTGACCGCCCAACGCACTACACAGTTGATCACCGCCTTCGACGCGTCCGTACCCTATCTTGCGAGAAGTGTTGCACCCGCATGCTGACGCCTACTTGCTTCCCTCCTTCGCAGGTGGTATGTGGCCCTCGCCGGCCTCCTCACGCCCCAGACGTCCTTCTTCCTCCTCCCGACGTTCGACCTGAGCAAGCGCAACTGAGCGCACCATCGAGGCTAGTGGACCACCTTAGATCTTTAGACATACCTTCTCCGGCAATACCCTCACTTGAGCTTCGCCTATAACATACTATTGTCACCCAAACACCAACCAAAATTATGTAATTCACATTCAGCAGCTGTTATATCGTAGCGCAACTGCTTGGGTGGTTTGTCAAGGCCGCAGATGCTGACGAACTGTGCATCTCCGCCCCTTACACCGTCTTTCTCGCTGGCCTATGGGCTTGTGCTCGTGTCTTACATCAGTTATTCTTGCTCGATGGCCGAGGTCATCTGGCCGGACGGACTGCCTTGCCCTGTGCGTCCTTTCCCCTGTTTACTCCTCCCCAAGGTGACAGGAGAAGGTGCAGCGCTAACGGTGTTTTCTGAGAGGCATTGCATGAGGCGATAAGGTGAGGGACATTCAGGGATGAAACCGCCTTTGTAAACTGCACTTGTCGGGGGTTTGAAGTTGTGGCGATTCGTGGACGGTACAGGCGCTGCAGTGAAGCTCGACTGCCTTGATCGTTTCTAGAGAGTTGGAGAGACCGCCCTTCTGAGCAGGAGGGGCTGAAGGGCACGTCTTCTACATCAATAAATACACCGATAAGCTGAAGTGCACGTCTTCTGCATTGATAAATACACCGATAAAAGATGTAACATCAGAGAGGCACCCAGCAAGTAAGTCAAGGCATCGGTCCTGCCGGCTCAGTTTTCCCTCCCCGCACTGCGCCGTTCCCTTCCAACGAGGCGAATGCCCGATCCAAAGGTACTGAACATCCAACAAACTTCTCACTTTCAATACTCAATTAAATTGGAACCAAATTTTACCATGCCGACCGATTGGACTTACGCTCTCGGTATAAATCAAATAAAGGCAGAAATTTTGCAGAAGGTGGAGAGTTCAGCAGAGGTGAATAGATGGTGGTCCCTTCTAAAGGCAATTTAACATACGGCAGGATTTCTGAGGGATTCTCAAGGCCTCTCCAATATGCTGCCGGGTAATCAATGGACTCAGTAGGAAATGCAAGTTCTGATAATTATTTAATACTGGCGGGGGTTTTCCATGAGTTCTTAGCCTTTGTAACCCTTTTAATCATTGTAAACTCCCATCCCGTTTCGGGACAGCAGACAGCAGTGCACAAGGATGATCGCCTGCCCTCCACGCTCCTGAGCACGACCTCATGGAATGGAGACATTTCTCATGTGGGCTCAGTGTGTGGGATGGTGTGAGAGGTCATCTCTCGGCGCTGGGCATCGACAGCACCTCGAACGCATTGGGGATGAACCTTGGTATACGTTCTTGTCAGCGATCCATTGAAGGAGCACTGGCTTCAACAATCTAGTCCTCAAGTCCGATTTGGACAAAGCTGGGGCAGGCGCGATGTGATCGTGAAACGAGGGACAGCTCAGCTACACATCAAATCAGAACAACGCGTCTTACAGCGCACACAAGCTCCAGAAAGACATTGGCACCACGGTCCTGTTAAGCTCACCCAAAAGCACATTCAGAGGGGTGGTAGTTATATTTAGGCTGGCTACGAATCTCTGCGGCGCTTAGTGACCGTCTCCTCGAGTAAGGTCGACATCATCTTGACCGCAAACGCACTCGCTGCCAGCTGTCGGATTCATCAAGTCGCCCAGGGCAGCTTGTTGATTTAAAACAAAGGTCTGGAAGAGTTAAATCGGGACCCATTTAGAGGAGGCTGACTCCCGGAGATGTTCAAGGAGCATGTTCAACGTTTGCTGGTTGCTTCAGAATGGGAACCGGCCAACCGAAGCTGTCTTTATTTTCCTTGCCCAAACCCTCCGATGGAGCTTATTACGCATGGGTTCCCTGAAAATGTGAGACCCTGATCTATGCCCAAAACAAGACCTAGAAGAAGGAGGAGGTAAGCGGGGGACTCTGGCACATCCAAGTCAATAAGAACGGGCGTCTCTCTTGTGTGCCTCAGAAGCCAGTCATATTGGTCTCCTCAATCTCACACCTCACGGGTGGAGGTGTATTCAGAGCCAAACGAGGCACCAAAATTAGTTCCACTTCATCTGGAGAAGAGGCAACCATGGAGGCCTGGCAGTCTGGCGCCTGCCAGCTGCCAGAGCACTCGGACTTCCATGTTGTTTGCACTTGATGGCTTAATGGGCTCCATACTCGAGGATCTTATAACCATAAGTTTTAAAGCTCTTGAGCTCGTCTACTAATTGTCAGCTCGGCCCGCAGCAATAATCGAAGGTCCAGGAACAGTACGTGGCAAAAGCCCGACGGTATATTCAATGTTCTCGAGTCCCCAGAACCTGTTAAACACCAGCAATATGTAATACAATGGGACCGAAAACTGCTTTTGGTGCATGGTGTCGGGGTGGTCGACGTAGAAACATTGGCTGTGGTCGAGCATGGTGGAGAGGTCGGGCTCGGACGCTGTCAGGCCTCCCGAGCGAGCTCAAGACGATGAGGAACCTAAGGTGTGAGGGCGTCGATTATACAGAACAGATGGTTTGTATGAAAGGCACTGAGCAGCTGCTGGAGAAGTTAAATCACAATGCTTCATTATTAGAGTCTGTTAGGAACTTTTGATAGGCTTTGTAGCCGGTGGCTAATGACGTGCGTGTCGAGGTCGAGTTGCTTCCACGACCACGTCGACGCTGCTCTCGTGTGTCTTCTCGCTTTGGCTTTTGGCTTTCGCCCTTCCAGCTCATCCCTTCCTCGGCTCTTAACCGCCACCACCCTCACCCCATCGCTGGTTCCCCTTCCCAGCCTACCGCCCACATCGTCGGGCTAGTCTTCCCCCTTCAGCAGCCCAGCATGCGGCTCGCCCCGCTCCTCCTCGCGCTCAGTGCGCTCTTCACCCTCTCCCTCGCCTCCGTCCTCTCCCTCGACTACGGCACCGAGTCCCTCAAAGTCTCCCTCATTAAGCCCGGCGTGCCCTTCGACGTCGTCCTCGACCGCGACTCCAAGCGCAAGATCCACAGCACCGTTGCCTTCAAGCAGCCGTCCCAGGACCGCGTCTTCGGCGCCGAGGCAGCCGCCGCGCAGACCCGCTTCCCCGCGAGCTCGTACTCTGCGATGAAGCTCCTGCTCGGTAAGCTCGAGGGAGAGTCGACGGACGAGAAGCGGTGGAGCGCCGTGTGGCCCAGTGTGCCCCTCGAGAAGAACAAGAGGGGCACGATCGATGTCCGTCGCCCGGATGGCGAGACATTTGCCGTCGAGGAGATTGTTGCGATGCAGTTTGCGTATGCGCGCGAGCTCGCGGAGGGCGTTGCGGGCGAGCTGGTCAGGGAGGCGGTCGTCTCGGTGCGTCTTCTCTCCTGCCTCACACACCTTTTCATCTCCTCTCCTATTACGCCTTATCCCAACTATCTCCTTCCCGCACACAGATCCCCGCTTTCTTCTCCACCTACGAACGCCAAGCCGTCCTCGACGCGCTCGACCTTGCCGGCCTGCGTCCCCTCGCGCTCGTCCAAGACGGGACGTCTGGTGCGTCGTCCCTCCCTTCGCTCCCCTCCCTTCTCCACCTTCCCACCATCTCACGCCTCTCTCCCCTCCTCAGTCGCCATCAACTACGCCATGACGCGGACCTTCCCCACCTCGGGCTCCACGCACCTGATCTACGATGCCGGGCACGGCTCCCTCCGGGCCACGCTCGCCAAGTTCTCTAGCATCCCGCTCCCCTCCAAGTCCAAGAAAGCCTCCGCCAAGGCCAAGGCGGAGAACGAGACGGTCATTCAAGTCAAAGGCTACGGCTTCGACGCGCGGCTGGGCGGGCTCGACCTCGACCACGTCCTGCGCGAGATCATCGCGCACAAGTTCGAGGAGCAGAAGCTCGGGAAGGGCGGGCTCGATCCGGCGTGGAGGAAGAATGGGCGCACGTGGGCGAAGCTCCTGAAGGAGGCGAATAGGGTCAAGCATATTCTGAGCGCGAATAGCGAGGCGGTCGTCGCGGTGAGTTGGATCCTCATTCCCTTCGCGTCTTTCCATCTTTGCCCTTTGCTTGGTTTTTTCTGTTTTCGGACTGAACGCAACGTCGATGGATACACAGATCGAGTCCCTCTACGAAGAGCTCGACCTCCGGACGCACGTCACGCGGCAAGAGTTCGAGGACGCGGCAGCCGAGTATCGCGCGCGCTGGACAAAGCCCATCATCGACGCGCTCCACGCCGCAGGGCTCGAGATCGTGCGTCCCTCTCCGTCACTCCTGCTCCCTCCTGTGGTGTTTGGCTGATGAAGGTGGGCGGGGTGACAGGGCGACGTCGACTCGGTCATCATCACCGGCGGCGCATCGCGCATCCCCCAGGTGCAGGACGCGATTCGGCAGTTGGTTGGCGAGTGCGTCCATCTGTCCTCCCTTCCTTCTCCCACCTCTCATGGTCCCCCGGTTTGAAAAGGAGACTGACCTGAGGCATGGGTGGGGTGGGCAACAGCGAGAAGATCGCCCAGAACGTGAACGCGGACGAAGCTGCCGTCCTCGGCGCGGCGTTCTACGGGGCGAGCCAGAGCCCGCTGTTCCGGACGAAGGCGGTCCGCGTGGAGGACATCGCGGTGTACGACTTGCTGGCGGGGTACGAAAAGGGCGGGAGTGGGTCCTTTTTCCTTCTTCGTTTTCGGAGCAGGGGAAGGAGGAGATGCTGATGCTAGGGTTGGGGCGCGGACAGAACCGGAGACCACCCAGATCGTCAAGCACTTTGAGCTGGCCGGCGTACGCAGGACGATCGCGTTCCCGTCTAGCCAGGGCGAGATCGCAGTCAGCGTGTCGTACGGGCCGGAGGTCGTTCCTTCGTAAGTCTCTTTTCTTCCCCTCCGCTCCTTCTCTCCCTCTCGCCCTCCCCGCACCCAGCTGACTCACCCCGGTGGTTGATCAGCGAGCTCCCACGCGACTACCTCGAGGCGCGCGTCGCCGACGACGCGGTCGCGGCCGCGCTCAAGAACGTCACGGACGTGGACGCGTCCGAAACGTCTGTTGAGGTCTACGTCGAGTACACCGAGAACGGCATGGTCTTCGTCTCTGGCGCCGAGCTCGTCGCTCCGCCCAGCAAGGCGGGCGGGATCGCCGGTGTGTTCTTCCTTTCTTCTACTTTGCGCACTTTTCGCCATTCCCGCCCAGCTTTGATGCTAATATTTACTCCGGCATGGCGGACAGGTAAGCTCAAGGGCCTCTTTGGCGGCGGCAAGGACAAGGAGAAGAAGGAGGACGAGGACAAGGAGAAGGCCTCGAACGACACGAACGCGACGGCGAGCGCGAAAGCGACTGTGGAGCCTGAGCAGCCCGCCGAGGCCCGCCGCTTCCCCCTCACACTCAACAAGCGCCCGCTGTCGCTCGCGCCGATGCTGGGAGAGGAGAAACAGCAAGCCGTGAA
>JTLS01000917.1:0-12339 GCA_000826855.1 Basidioascus undulatus | reverse complement strand
CCCTCGACCCCACAGGCAGCTACATAATCGAAGTCAAGACGCCGCCCATCCTCCAGTCTGCAGGGCCCGCAAACCCCCTGGGGGCGGCGATCGCGCAGTGCTTGGAGGTGCGGGATGTTATGAGGGGGCTGGTTGATTTGAAGAGGTACGTGCGAGGCAGGGGTTGGGGGTGGGAGAGACGGGGGCTGACCTTTTTGCGGTTGAAGAGTTGATCAGTAATGCGTTACTTGGGAATGAGGATGTTGTGTGGCACGTCTCAAGGACGAAGCGCGGTGCGACGCTGAGGGCGTCGCATCGTGCTCGGACTCAGCCAGACTGACCTTGCTTACTTGCTGATTACGCCTAACTCACGAGCCTCACGTCCATCCTGCAACACCGATCTCCCATCCCTAAGTAGCGCACCATCGCAGATCTCCTCGCCGCCTTTCTCATCAATATCCTCGCGCACGCAGTCCCGCCCGTCTCATCTCGTCTATCTCGTGTCCCTCACTCGAGGCATCCGAGGGTATCAATTCCTTCGTTCGCTCATATTCGATCGCACCCCCTTCGAGAGAAACGTGGCCCGAGGCCACATCGCTCTCGCGGCCTTGCGCCTTCCGACTCACGCGCAGACTATGCGGGCTGGATCTGTGGTCTGATATGGTGCTGCCCGACGCGTCGTCCCCTCTCTCCTCACACGCGCACTCGAGCGCATCATCCCTCCTCTCCTCTCCTCTCCCATCTTCGATCGCCGCTCGCACCCAACTCAACTCGAGTACAGCGCCGAGCACCGCTCGTGTCCGCCCGGCCGGCCAAGGGGAGACTGTTGGGTCTGGGAGCAAGGGGTGGGTTGTTCAGACCGAAGCTGCCCGACGCAGCACGCTTTGTCCCCTCACCCCTTGCACATATGCAACGCACTCACCGCCTTCGTCCCCTCCTCTCCCCATCAAATCCCCTCCAGTCCAACGCCTGCTGCCCAGCTCCCGCCGACCGCGTCTCGTCTCAGCCTTCGGACTCACGCCAAAACCCATCCGGTCCGGGAGCAGTGCGTGGTTTGTTGGACTGAAGCTGTCCTGAGCCATCGTCCCCTCTCTCCTTTCGCCTGCCACAATCCCGTTCGATCGCCGCTCGCACCCAACGCCAAGTCCAGCGGGGGTCCGCCTCGCTAGAACTCGACCTCCGCTTTCAGTCTTCACAATCGTGCAGAGAGCCATCCTCTCTGTAAAGAGTGGAGCTTGTTTAAACCAAAGCTGCGCTGCGTCTTTCTGATACTGGTAGCGGACGCTGCCAACGGCTCGGCGTCGTTCCCTGAGAAGGCTACGACGCTGTCGTGCTGTGCGGCGACGACAGTACTGGTTCCCGACACCTACGCACGCAAGGCGACACGGCTGGCTCGACGTACGGCACCCAGTTCTCTCGAATACAATGATTCAGCTGTCCTACACGTCCTACCCCCTCTGCCCAGCGCCAGCCTTTCTTCGTCGCTCAGAACGCAGTCGTTTCAGCGACTGGGTACAGCTCGAAATATGCGTTTCCATTACGTTCCGGCTAACGAGGAACGCGAGGGGAGGGAACAAAGGAAAACTCCTATGAGTTTCTACCGTCGTTGCCGTCGGAGTCGCCGTTGGAACCGTCGCTGTTTCGGCTGTTGTTCTCATCGTTGTCATCGTTGTCCTCCTTCTTCTTATCCTCCTTCTTTTCATCCTTCTCATCCTTCTCCTTGTTCTCCTTCTACGCAAATGATGTCAGCGCGCCCTTTCCGACTACACGGGCGACACTCCGGACCCAGCTGAACCGCACCTTTTTTCTGGTCCTTCTTCTTCTCCTTCTTCTCTTCCTTATTCTTCTCCGGCTTCTCCACATACTTGATAACCTCCACGGGCTTCTCCACAATCTTTTCCTTGATCACCGGCTTCTCGATGACCTTGTAGACTGGCTTCTCGACGACTTTCACTACCTCCTTCGGCTGCGCTCGAGATTGTGAGATATGGAGGAGTAAGTGGACGAGAGAGACAGGGAAGAGATGACCGACCTTGCGCTCGACCTTCTTTTTCGGCTGGTAGTGCTTCTTCGGCTTGTGCTCGACCTTCTTGAAGTAGTGCTTCGGTTCGTGATGCTGCGGCGAAAACAGTTATCTGCAGCTCATGATGTGGTTATCGCAGCTACCAATATTTCACCTCTTTCTTATGATGATCACTCTTATGCCAATCCCTCGCCACAAGCGGCCCACTGCCCATGCCGGTGTGGAACCCTGGCAGCGCCGCGGCGAACGCTGTGGAGGTGGAGAGGGAGAGGACGGAGAGGACGAGGGCGGCGCGCATTTCTGGAAGATTGAGGAGTTTGAAGATTGGTTGATTAGAATTGGATGGGCTGGATGTAGGACTGTTGGGACAGAGAGCTGGGGGTTATATACTGGGGAGCTTCTTGCGCAGCGAGCAGCGGCCGCTGCATCCAGGCTGCACGGCTGGGCACTTGCTGGTTGATAGGACAAGGCTGCGCCGGCTTGAACCTGGCTGGATGGCTTAAGACCTGCTCGGGGGTTTTTTTTTTATCACTGCCATTCCAAAGATACCAGGGACTAGCGGCGTGGCTGTGTAAGATCGAGGGCAGTCCTCCCCATGAGCAACGTTGCCTGAACAGGTGGCACATCCTTTCTTCGTCATAAATCAGATGGAAGACACGAAGAAGATCGAGGGCCGATTGCAATGTCAGTGTGCCTTATTCCTTGAGAGGTCAGAGTGGCCCGGCTTGCCCTTAGCCGAGCGAAGACGGCTTCTACCAGGCTGCAGCATCCCGTCCCTGTTCAGCATGGGGTCCGAACTACATACAGATGAAAAGCGCAAGACACACCTGCTGCACGACGACGTCGCCTGAAGCTGAAAGCGAGCTGCCGGATGCGTTGGCGCGGCGGCGCTTGGCCGGATCAGCAGCTAGGGGTGGCAACGTAATATTGGCTTGGATTGAGGCGTTCAAAGAAGATTAAACGTACCTTCTTCTTGTTCCCCAGCCTCCTCCCTTACGCCTTCCTCCTGCTCAAATCGGTCGTCGTCGACGTTGTGCTGCGGGTGCCACTCGTCCTCGTAAGACGCGCCCTGCGCGGGCGTGGGCGAGCGGGCGACATTGCCATTGTTCTGTGATGGGGAAATCGACGAAAACATGGTATAGGGGAAAGGGGGGGGGGGATAAATGAAGGGAAGGAGGCAATGGCGTTAGGATAACGTTAGGATCGGAGCTAGAAGACGCCGGGACAACCGGGCCGGAGACGCTCCTGTGCACCCTGGTTCGGCCCTTCGTGAGCACCGTCTTCCTGCTCGACCATGATCACGTCCTCATCCTCCTGCTCCTGCTCCTCCCCATCGTCGACCATATCCGGCAGCGGACGCCCACTGGCGCCACCCATGTGCGCAGCCGGCGGCGGCGCGTGCGAGGGGCTGGGGCCGCCGCCATGAGATCGCTGGCGGGCGCGCGTGAGTCCGCGAGGAGAGCGCAGGCCTGGAAGGGAAGGAAGAGGCATTCGTGAAATCATAAGCAAAGCTAATATGGGAGCGTCTCCCGTGTAAACTCAGAGTCCCCGCGCCCGACAGGGGTCCTTCCCGAGCCCGACCCATCCCCTGACGCGACCTGCTGTCCCGCCTCGCGGCTCGCGCTTGCAGCGCCGCCGCCGGAAGTCGTCCCAACCGCGGCGGACGCGTTGCTGGTGACGATCTGCTCGATCTCAGCGCCCCGCTCGTGCTGTATCTGCACCGGCGCGCTCGACCTCGCCCGCTCCAGCTCCGCCTTGTCGGCGCGCAGCATCCAACTCGCGCCGCATCGCCTCCAGCTCGCCCTTCAAAACCGACTTTTCGCGCTCGTGCTCGGCCTGAGTAGCAGCGGCGATCAGGCGTCTTGTTCGATCGTGCTCTGGAGGCGCTCGACCTCGGACCGCGCGGCGTCGCGCTCGGACTCGAACGACGTCGCCTGGCGCTTGGCCTCGACAGCCTCGTGGCGGAGACCGGCCTTCCCCCCCTCCGCCGTCGCCGTCGACTTGACGGCCATCTCGAGCTGCTCGGCGAAGCGCTGCTTCTCGACGTCCGCCGCCTGCGCCTGCTCGATGAGGGAGCGCTCGCGATCGAGAGCATCGCCGAGCTGACTTTCGAGGCGTGTCGCATTCTGCTCCGCCGCCTTGGCGAACTCGCTCTGGATCATAGCCTTGTTGTATCGTTGGCGAGGAGACTCAAGGCGGTCCACGCTGGGTTCTAGGCCTCCTGGACGTCGCGGCAGCTTGCGGCGAGCTGGTCCGTCAGCGTCACTGACCGCTCGTGCGCGCGCTCCTGCTCGGCGATCGTCCTCGCCGTCTCGGGCCACCTCATTCTCGATTGTTGGTGTCTATGAGGGGGTCTGGAGTGTGTAGTGTGAATTGAGGATTGGGGAGGTGGATATGTATGAATGTGGTGGTAGCGATAACGCGGTGGGAGTGCAAGCCGAGCTGGTGAGTGGGGAGGGGCAAGGGGCAGTGTGCAGGCAGGATCGGAACAGCCTGCTGGCGGACGTTCAGGCTCGTGCAGTGAAGTCGCGTAGGCGCCCCAGTCTGAGCTTTCCCTTCCTGTTGACTATGTATCACCATGCAATTTCATTTCGTTATCTCGTTTTGTGGATGCGAACGAGTTTCTGTGAGCTTTGATGGCTGGGCAAAGCGACAGTACTAACACTGCAGGCCTGGCAACACCTGAGACACCCCCCCTTTCAAACGTTCACCAGCATTGCTTACAGCTTCAATCATCTGGGAATGCCTGGGTATAAGTTTTAACAAGCACTCTTGACCCTCTTCAACCCTCAAGTACACGATGTGAGATGGCTCGTTTCTTTTGCATAGCCGGAGAAGCACCACAGCGGGCCCATGTCCACCCAGCAGTGGAACTGGTCCGGTGCCTTTTCTATGCTCGACCAGTGGCTCGCAAGGTTCCCGTGCTGCATTGGCCTTGATGGATTTCAAATTTTCAATCATTGTCGAAGTCAAAGAGTTTATTCCATCTATATAAGAAAAGTCTGCTGAAAGACAAGCTGCAGCATGGGGAGGCAAGTGGCGGAGCAAGCGTTTTAGGTTGGGTGGAACGGCGGCGAGAAGAGGGAGATGCGAGGGGGTTTTCGGGGAGTTGGAGTGGCGAGCAGATGGATGAGATAAGAAATCGAGTGAGCGTTGCTGGGAGGGTTGTGAAGAAGGGACAGGCACGCAGGCGCAGTGGTCTGAAACAGACGAGCTGTAAACATGCTGGCTCCTTCGCCTATCGCTTACTCCTCATACAGGACTTCCATCCTTCCTTCTTTCCGAAGTCGAAGTCTGCGGCTCCACTTACCGCGATTCTTACGCTTGACTCCATCCTCATAATCAACACCACGCTCATCTTCGTTGTAAACATGTGCCATGAAGGCGTGGAGAAGGGGTACGAGCTGGTGGACCATGTTGTGGGCGACGGCGGGTTTATGGCCGAGGTGGGGTATTAGATGACGGGTGTTTTTTTCCATGCTAAGAATTCTTCCCTGTCGAAGCATTTTCCCGGGAAGATGCGCAGGCAGTGAAAGAGGAAGTCAAGGCCGTACAGATGGTGTACCACGTCCAAGCTCTCACGGAAGCTTCCCTCGACCGTTTGGAATCGGTCCAGTGCACATCCACATGAACATCGATTGCCAAGCACTCATGAACAGCATGTGCCTGCACACGTACAGCAACCCATCACAGCGAATCGCTCAGCGTCCAAAGCCACCACTTCAAGGGTCCCCTACTCCTGAATGGCCGCAAGTAGCAGGCTCGAGCACTTCGCGAATCGTCTCGTCGTCGACGGCCGATGCCTTCTGCTCGAGCGTCGCACCGATGCGCGACAGAAGGACAATGCGCTTCTCGGCGCCCGAGTTTTTCTTGTCGACCTGCTCAAACAACCGACCACAATGCCCGCATGTGAGATAGCGTTCCAAGGGCGCAGTTAAGAGAAAAAGCAAGCCGTACCTTCATGATATCAAGCAAGCGCTCGACCTCCAGGTGGTCCAGCAGCTCCCTCGGCAGGTCCACGAACGGCGCATCCCGCAAGCTCACCGGCAGGCCGTACTTCTTCAGACACACCTTCAGCCGCTCGACGCCCTCCGCGCGCAGGACGCCCCGGCGCTCGGCGACCTGCGCCTCGAGCACCATGCCGAGAGCGATGCACTCCCCGTGGAGAACGCGGGGCGCGACGAGCGCCTCGACCGCGTGGCCGATCGTGTGCCCGAAGTTGACGAGGTTGCGCAGGCCCGTGAGCTCGCGCTCGTCGTGCGTCACGACGTGCGCTTTGACCGAGATGCTCGAGACGATGACGTGCAGGAGAAGCGACTGCGCATAGGTGAGCTCGGCGGTGGTGGTCATGGGTGGAGGAGGCGTTCCGTCGACCGGTGTGGAGCAGGCGGAGAGGATGGCTGAGACGTTGGTTTCCAGCGAGGCGAAGTCGTCGGCGGACCAGATGGCTGCCGTCTGCGGTAGGTGAAACGAAAGCAGTGATCAGCAAGGCAATATACAGCATCTTTCCCCTTCTTTTCTTCCATTTACGCACCTTGATTACCTCCGCCATCCCATTCCGGACCTCGCGCTGCGGCAAGGTCTCGAGGAACGCGACATCGATGAACACGAAGCGGGGCTGCCAGAACGCGCCGACGAGGTTCTTGCCCGCTGGGACGTCAATCGCCGTCTTGCCGCCGACGGACGAGTCGACCATGGCGAGCAGGGTCGTGGGGATCTGAACGAACGGGACGCCGCGCATGTACGTCGCCGCAAGGAAGCCGGTGAGGTCGCCTGGGGGAGATGTCGCCGGTGTCAGACAAGCAGACCAGTGGCAAGGAAAAAGGATGATGAAGGAGGGAGGACTCACCGACCACGCCCCCACCCAGCGCAATGATGACCGTGTCCCGCGTGCACTTCTCCTCAAACATCCAGTCCTCCACCCGCTCCTTGACCTCGCGGCACTTGCTCCCCTCGCCGGGGGGGATCGCGTAGCTTATGAGTCTCCCCACGCCCTCGGCGCGGAACGCCGCCTCGAGGCGCGCGAGGTGGCCGAGCGCCGCGATGCGCGTGTCGGTGACGACGACGTATGTGGACGAGGGGAGCGCGGTGAGCACGGTACGCGCGATGTACGACGACGTCAGGAGGTGCGCGCCGCAGTGGATCGTCGGCGAGCCGAGGACGGATATCTTGGTGATGGTCGGGGAGGTCATGATGGTTGGACGAAGTCGAGAGTTGCGAGGCGGGATTGCAGGCGGTGAGGACTGTAGTGAATGCGGTAAATGCAAGGTGCACGGCCAAGAGTGAAGAAACAGAAGTGAGCGCCCGGGCAGTTAAGTAACGGGCGCAAGAAAGAAGGCTGGGGAGCAGCGCGCGACGATAAGCATCCGCGTCCGCATCCGTCCCCCGCGAAAGTGAAAGAGCAGTCCAAAACAGGGCTGGCACGCCGCCTCCGGTAGCCCGGTCATCGTCCCGAAATGGCTGAAGTGAGCATTGCGATCGAAAGTCGGCAGCTAAAAGCGATCGACATCCAGAACAATTGCCGAGTGCAGCCAGGGGCAATGCAAGGATGTGCATGCAGCAGTTCGAAGTGTATGGATTATCTGCATTCGGGCTAGGCGTCGTCAGACCGTCTGCATGGTGCACCAAACCTCGCCGTGCACTCACGCAAGAAATCGAAGTTTTTGTGATTGATTCATTAGAAGCCGAGTCCACCCTCCCCATCCTCAGTCTTTCAACCCCTTCTTGATAGTCTGTCCACCGCCGCATCCCACCCCAATCAGCGTCTGGCTCCCAGGATGCCAGGAGCACACAAAGGGAAGAAAGGGAAGGACAGGGTGTGAAGCAAAAAAGGGAAGGGCGGGCAGGGAGGGAGTCGGAAAGAGCAGGGCCGTCAACCGCACCTTCTCCATCTGCTCAAAGTCGTCCGTCGGCACGGGCTGGATCTGGATCTTGAGCGCCTCCTCGATCGCGTGCATCTCCTGCCACGTCTTGTGGTTGTGCACAAAGTTGATCGACACGCCCTTGCGCCCAAAGCGGCCCGTGCGGCCTTTTCAGTCCCCAGTCCTCAGTCAGTCATTCAATGGGGGAAGGGGAAGGGTGTGGGAGGGAGAAACGAACCGATACGATGCAAGTACGTCTCGGGGTCCGGCCGGCCGTGCGAGTCAGTGGGCATGTCGTAGTTGATCTGCCGACCCTCACCCACTCAGCACCCATCTTCCTCCCTCCCCCGGAGAAAACGACGTACGACCATGTTAACCTGCATGATGTCGATCCCGCGCGCGATGACGTTCGTGGTGATGAGGACCTTTGTCTTGCCCTCGCGGAAGGAGTCGATCGTCGCGTCGCGGTCGGACGACTCCTGCTTCCCGTGCAGGGACACGACCCGGTGCCCCTCGGCCGTCATCCGCCGCGCGATCTCGTCCGCTTGCTCGCGGCGCTGTTGGGGGGTGCGGGTGCGGGGTGGGGCAGGTGAGGGATCGAGGGGATGTGGGGTGGGGTGCGGATGGATGAGGTGGGGAGTGGGGAGGCGCAGAAAGGAAGGGGATGAGCGGGGTCTGACGGAGGAGGAAGACGGACGGAGGAGCGCCAAACGCACCTTGACGAAGATGATCGACTGCCCGATCGTCAAGAGCTGGTACAGCTCCACGAGGACCTCGTACTTGTGTTCCTCGCTCGAGCAGCTATTCCCCGCACCGCACCCGCACCCGCACCCGCACCCGCATCAGCACCAACCCAGGGCAAGAGGAAAGGGAAAGCCACGACGCACTCCATGTAGAACTGCCGGATGCCCTCGACGCTCAGCTCCTCCTGCCGCAGGCGGATCTCGTTCGCGCCGGGCGCGAACTTGGCCGCGAAGTTGCGGACGACGTCGGGGAAGGTTGCGGAGAAGAGGATGATTTGGGCGGTGCGGGGGATGAGGCTTCAAGCGTTCGCTCCCAGTAATCAGCATTCGCGAACGATAGACAGTAAAGAAGGGGAAAGGCGCGAGGGGACCCACTTCTTCGCCTTGATACTCTGGTCGCCCATCCCGCTCTGGTCAAGCATGTTGTCCGCCTCATCAAGCACGAAGATCTTGATGCTCTTGAGGTTGATCTGCCCCTTCCTGGCGACGTCGACCAGCGTCCCCGGCGTGCCGACAATGACCTGCCCCTCGAGCTTCACGCCCCGCTCGACGCTGTCCTTGATCGCGTACCCGGTCGTTACCGACGTGTACTTGCCCATCTGCTGCACGACGGACATGGTTTGCCGCGCGAGCTCGCGAGAGGGGGAGAGGATGATCGCCTGTCGAGCGGGGCGAGGCAGAGGGTAAGCACGGGGGAGGGGAGGGGTAAGGGAAGGGGATGAGAAGGGAGCGGGGGAAGGGAAGGGGAGAGGAAATGGGAGTTGGGAGAGGGGAGGTGAGGGGTGGGCACGCACTTGAGGGTTCGGGTCGGAGTAGTCAATGCGCGAGAGAATGGTGAGCGCAAAGGCGGCGGTCTTGCCCGTGCCGGACTGGGACTGGCCGATCATGTTGCGGGGGCTGACATCGATCCGCCATTCCTCCATCAGCACGCGGTGCTTCCTCCGACTGAAAGAGGCGTGGCAGAGGAGAGAAGGAGAGGGAGGAGGGGGGAAGACGGAGGGGCCGACACACGGATTTTGGAGGAGCAGGGGGAGAGCGCGTTCTTGGATTTTGGAGGGCTTCTGGAATTTCATCGCGTAGATGCCCTTAAGGAGGTTCTCATGCCTGTTCTCCCCCGGGTTCGGCGATCAGAGGGAAAGAAGGGGGGAGTGGGGAAGACGCACAGGCCGAGCTCCTCGAAGGTCTTTGCGGAGAAGAGCGGGGAGTTTGGGTCCGCTTGTTGGTCGGCGAGGGTAACCTATCACACCGCATCCACACCAGCCCATCAGCCCCGCCAGCGCAAGCAAAGCAAGACCAGAAAGCGCACGCACCGCAACCTCATACCGGTTCTCGATCAGCTGGCTCACCTCTTTCTCCGCCTTCGCAGCCTCGCCGTCCTTCTTCTCCTCCGGCTCCGCCCCGCCCTCGCCCTCGCCCTCCTTCTTCTCGCCCGTGCTCAGCCCCTTGATGCGCATCGCGAGCGCGTCCGCCGCGTCGGGCGCGGCGGAGGCAGCGGTGGCGGACTTGTCCCCTGCGGCAGGGGTAGCGGTCTCGGTGATCCAGCCGTCGTCGCCTGCTTTGTCTGCGGACATTCTGTGTGTGTGGGTGTGGTGGGAGGTGAAAGTACGATGAGGATAAGACGGCGTCTGTGAGATGGCAGTCGCCTGTTTCGCGACTAGGATGCACGAGCCTCGAGCCCGAAGTTCCCTCGGTTTCGGTGATATGAAATTCAATCGGAGTTATGCAGGTACCATGCGACGCGACTTGGACGCGTCCAAAGTGCCTTGCTCTGTTCTGCCATCAAACGACCTCAGCGCACAATGTCTACCATTCCGCCAGCCGCAGACAAGTTTCTCTCAGCAGCGCTGTACGATGACAAGCGCATTGTACGCCCAATTTTGGCTTCACTCTGCTGCAACCCCGCACACTGACCGCGTCCACTGCTCCAGGTTACCTACCGCGTCCTGTCGCGCGAGCTGGGAATCCATGTGAACGAGTCCAAAAAGTGCGCTTTTCCTTTCTCATCTTTTAATTCACTCATCAGCTACTCAAGACAACAAGCTGAGTTCGCCTTCCCCCCCAGCATTCTCTACGCCTTCCTCGCGTCCTCCCAGTCCAAGCCCGACCACCCGACCCTCCACCCCATCTTCGCCCTCGCCGGCACCCGCAGCTCGGACGTGATGCAGCCCGACGACGACAGTGGCGCCGTGGCGGGCGCGCATGTGGTACAGCTTGTTGGGCTTGACGAATACGAGAGTACGTTTACCAGTTCGGTCGCTTGGTGGACCGCGTCGTGCTCAGCTCATTCTCTCGTTTATAGACGCTCGCAAGTCCTTCTCGCACATCACTTCAACCTACGTCTACGCGCTTTCGGCGTTCCAAATCACCGTGTGTCGTCCTCCCGTCTCGGTTTCCCCATGGCATGACTGAACCGTACAAAACCGTAGGACCCCTTCCTCCTTTCCTCCCCGCACCCTTCCGACCCCGACGCGTCCGCGCTCTCCCGCGCCGAGAACCGCGCCGCGCTGGGCGTGATCATCAACGAGAAGTGCAAGGAGATCGTGCGTGTCCTGGTCCCACTTCCGCTCCCTCTCCCTCTCTTCCCTTCACTAAATCCCATCCATCCCCACCTCAGGGCCCCGCCCTCTCCTCCAAATCCACCTCCAAAAAGCCCGTCCCCCCGCCCGCAGCAGCCTCGTCCTCGAAGTCCAAGCCTGCCCCTGCCCCTGCGCCCGCGGTAGCAGCTGCGCCGAAGAAGGAGGCGAAGGACTTCTTTGGGCGGCCGAAGGGCAAGGCGCCCGCGCCTCCTCCGGCGGTGAAGGAGGAGAAGGGCAAAGCGAAAGAGAAGGAGAAGGGTGAGGATGTAGAGATGGCCGACGAGTCCAAGGTGAAGGACGAGCCGAAGCCGTCCTCCAAATCCACTGCTGTGCGTCCCCTCCCCCCTCCCCTTCTCTACTCTTCCTCCTCTCCTTCCCGCGCTCTATGACATCCCCCCACCAACCACAGGGCACCAAACGCAAAGCGGCCGGCTCCCCCGCGGACCCCTCCCCCCGGCCAAACCCGCGCAGCTCGAGCGTGCGCCTCTCGCGCGGGGCAATCCTCTCCGACTCGGAGGAGTCCGAGTCCGAGTCGCCTCCCGCACAGAAGAAGGAGAAGAAAGAGAAGGAGGAGAAGAAGGAGGAGAAGAAGGCGAAGGGCGTCCAGGGCCGCACGCTCAGCCAGGAGGAGATCGAGGCAGAGCAGCGGGCGCTGATGGACTTGGATGGGCTGGACGAGGACGGTGCGTTGTCCTGCCTTTTCTTCCCCTTCTCATTTCCCCTCCTTCCTACCCCCTCCCCCACTCCCATCCCATGATCGCTCACTCGTCATCTCCCACCAGACTTCCAGCCCTCCTCCGACCCCCCGCCCCCGCCGGCGCAAAGACCGAGCACGAGCAGCAAGAAGGCTTCCTCCGCCACCGCCGGAGCGAAGTCCAGCAGAGGCGGGACGGCGAGCAGCAGGAAGGGGAAGAAGAAGGTCGTGCGCTCGGTGCACAGGCTGAATGGGAAGGGGTACATGGGTCCGTCCTCCCTCTTCCTCTCAATCTTTCCACCCTGGCCCTCCCATCTGCTTTCCCTGTCTTCCCTCTTCTTTCTTGTCCTGCATCTCCGCTCGACTGACTCGCTCGTCACACAAAATCAACAGTCACGGAGGACGTCGAAGAGTGGGTAACGGACGACGATGCGCCCGCCGCCTCCCCCTCCACCTCCTCCGC
>JTLS01000916.1:0-12333 GCA_000826855.1 Basidioascus undulatus | reverse complement strand
AGGGGATGGCGCGGACGGACCGGAGCGAGCGAAAGGGCAAAGGGGAAGGGGTGGGGGGGAAACGTACCGGATGGAAGAGAGAGTGAAGAGGTGCTCGCAGTTGCCTTGGTGGAGGTACCAGTACGGCTGGTCCGTGCGCAGCGGAAGGGAGGAGAACGTCGTGAGGTGCATCGGGGTTGTCGACGCCCGATAAGGGACAGGAAGGGCGGAGAGAACGGCCCTGCGACGCAATGCCTTGTTAGCTATCCGACAACCCGAACAAGCCATCCGAGCTCTCTTGACGTACTGCGCGTAATCCAGCACGCCCTCCTCCCTCGTATCCGAATATAGCACGCCCTCGATCCCAAAGCACGCGCCGGCAACCCTCGACACGGCCCTCCACCCATCGGCGTCCTCGACCGGCATGCGGTCGCTCTCGCACTTGATCGCGTCGCGCAGGTCCGCGAGCGTCTGCTCCGAGTGCAGCACGATCTTCTGCTGGATCGGCAGCGCGGTCGACTTGTCCGACCGCGCGTGGAGCGTGAACTCGAGCAGCGCGAGCGGCATGGATGCGGGGGCGGACGCGGACGAGGCGGTCGAGGGGATCGGCGCGATCAGGGCTGTGTAGTCGGGTTGGCGCGACTTGCGGGTGTAGGACGGGGTTTCGGGAGGGAGTCTATGGAATCGTCGCGTCAGCGGGTCCCGGAGAAAACTCGCTCGATTCAAGAGGAAGACGCACCTGGCGATGCGAAGAGGGCAGTGCTCCAGCTCGTGCCTGACGCTCTCGCGCCACTCTTTCCTCGCCTCATCCTCATCGTCGTCCTCCTCGTCCTCCTCGTCTTCCTCCTCGGCCTCCTCACCCTCACCTCCCTCGCCAGGCGTCGTCTTCTTCCCCTTTCCCTTGCCTTTCGCGCCCTTGCCCTTCCCCGTCGTGGAGACCTTGACCTTGTCCACCATGCTAGCCGGGAGGGCGTTCTTCAGGCGCATGTCGACGACTGAGCGGATGACATGGACGAGTCGTGGCTCGGCAAGAATGTCGTCCCTAGGTCCGAGGATCGGCTCCAAGCTGTTCCCGCACAGCCCGCCGTCCTTCAGCGTCTCATCCAACAACCCAGCGAGGGAACATGGGATGAGGCGCACCTGCAGATCGCCTCGATCCTCTCGTGCTCAGACTCGGGAATCTCGAGCGCCTGGACGTCTTCGACGACGCGCTCTGCGTCGGCGACGAAGCGCGCGATGTCGAGCGGCTCTGAGGCGGGGCCGAAGCTGTTGTCCTCTACGTACGAGAGCGACCAGACGTCGCGGTCGAGCACGCTCGGGCGCGTGCGCTTCTTGGCCGGCATCAATCGATTGATGTGCGAGAAGAAGAAGAAGATGGAGGGGTACTGGTGCAGGAGATGGGAGGGAAGTAGAAGACGCGACTGAGACGCGACGGGGGATGCGGGCGGAGGAGGCGGGGATGGCGAGCGTCAAAGAGGGCGAGACTGAGAGTTTGCGCGGCAAAGTCCGCTTGCTCGCTGGGTTCAGGCCGTGGCACTACTTCGGCTCGCGTCGTCCCACTTGGCAAGGCAGAATAGAGCAATGATCACTTTTTGACCCGGTCTATTAAATTCTGTGGATAAGGTAAACTACTGTGTTCCATTTCCATGCGCGTTCTCTCGGTCAAACAGTGGACACTCACGTCGATCACAGCACATCGCCGCAGAAAGCCAGACATTTCTTCTCGTGTAGTTATTAACAGTTTCCCAGCAACAGATCCTTGAGTAATGAGTCAAGGGCCTTGATACCTCTTGATGTCGGACAACCGCAACGTTACTCCTCACACTGCACTCAAAGACAATGTTGCAGTGTTGCACTGCTCAAGCTCAAGCTCAAGGCCTGCATGATGACATGTTATAGGAGATATTTTCCAACCAAACTTCCCGTTCCCACGAGTTTTCAGCCCATCCGACCTACAGCTGCAGCTGAGCGTCAGTGGCCGTTACTGGACCTCTGAAAATTGGTTCCTGACGCACCGGCGATGTGGTATAACTGTACCACATTTCAGGCGTTTCCTCTACCCTTCTCTGATGGCTGGGTTCCTTTTATTTTTATGAGGTTCGGTAAACTGCGACCTTCCGAGGAAAGCATCGATTGGGGAGAGAGTCTGTGTGTGTATGTGAAGTACGCAAGTGTACAAAGTGCTCTCTCTCAAGAACGATAATTAGGCAACTTGTTTTATCTTCCATATAGCTAGAACGTTGTCCCAACCCGAGCCCCCGAACGTCTGACATCCACGGCGATGCACGGGCGGCGTCCACCATGTGCAAGCGTAAAAAGCTTCACAGCGAAACCAGTGCGTGTCACTCAAGTGATAGATGTCTTTCTCAAGCCTTTCTTTGGCTTAGAGACATGCTCAAGTGCCGATGGCGCGTGTGGAGCGGTCTGGGATGGGAGCGGTCTCATGCCAAAACTGCCCTCCGAACGCTTGAAAGAGCTCCGTCAAGACTAGACAGAGAATATTTACATGTCTTGCAGACCCGGATCCAAGAGACCAGACGAAAGCTCATTGTTTGATGCGGGAAGGGGGAAATGGACGTCTGATTTGCCTCAACGGGCCTAGAGACAAACCCGCACGAAACAGTGCTGGCGCCTTACCCTGCGGGATGGGCCGATGGACCTGTTGGGTCTGCCACCCTTGAATGTTGGTTCTGCATCTCGCAATTCGCGTGTATTCCTGTCCTGTCTCCCTCGCCCCCCCAGATGCGAAGGTAAACCAACTCCAGCCCCTGCCGTGCCGTAACGCTACCCGGTGGTCGCTATCTATTTTGCATGCCACGCTTCGCACCTCTTCATCACACTCCGGGATACAAAAGACCTCAACTGTTCCTAGCCACCCCTTTTCCTCTCACGTCTCCCACCCATCTCCCCCACCGAAGCTCCGAGCCACACTTGCACTCGCCACCATGCGCTGCACGTCCTCCTCCGCTCTCATCTGGCTCGCCTTCGCCCTCTTCCTCCCAGCCCACGCTTTACCACAACCAACCGACCTCGTCGACGACCTGGCCGAGGGGGCCGTGCGGGAGGCCAACGATATAGTAGACTCCGCCACAGATGGCGACGACCGGCCGGAGTCTGGTGGACTGAAAAGCAGTCTCCAGTCTGCGGGCGCTGCGATCGGCAAGGTCGGGACGTGCGAGTCGATCGGACTGCGCAAGGACTGGCGCGACCTTTCGCGGGAGGAGCGCATAAACTACATGCAGGCCCTCAACTGCATGAGGAAGAAGGAGTCGCTTGGGCTCAGCAACGAGTTCCCGAGCACGGGGAGGTTCGAAGACGTGAGTGACTCGCTGTCTGGGCTATGGGGAGGACTGTCGCTGAGAGGTTTTGAGGATTCTGGCTGCAGTTTGAGTGGGTTCACTGGCAGCCGGGTCAAGATATCCACTGGGTGGCGCAGGTGAGTCTGTTGAGCTCCACCCGTTGAGTGTCGCTGATTTCTCTTCCATTCTGCGCAGTTCCTGCCCTGGCATCGGTGGTAAGAGCTGTCTCTCACTCCACCAACGAGTCAGAGGCTTACAAACTCGAGGACCTGTAGGTTCGTATGGCTCTTCCACCAAGAACTCAAGGCGTGTGGCCTCACTGAAGAGATGCCCTGTAAGCCAGTGCATTTCACCACCTCGCTCTCTCTCAGCAATATCCTGACTTCTCCACCAGACTGGAGCTGGGACCTCGACTACGCCGACCTCTCCGCCTCCCCCATCTGGGACAGTGACCCCGAAGCAGGACATGGCAGCTTCGGCTCTTACGTCGAGGGCAACCTTTTCCGTGCGTTTGCATCGTATTCCATGATCGCCGCTGAGTACTGACTGCTATCGTGTTGGTGAATTCAGAAGCCGAAATCGTGTCAGACGGCGCCTACCCCTTCATGGACATCACCATCCCGTATGCATTCTGAGTTTCCGGCCTCTACTAGAACCCCGCTGACATTGAAACAACGCCCAGGTTCACTCACAAGCTCTCCCGCAATCTGCGCTCGTCGCCTTTCCCATCCATCCCCGCCCCGTGAGTAACACAGCTATACTCCATTGGTCTGTTGCTTATTGAATACCTATCTAAGTTCTGGCCTCTACTACGGCGAGACCATGTAAGTCTGCCGGTTCTTGACCAAAATGTACTTGTGCCCTCGCAGTCGGCTAATCAAGCCTGCATCGCGCAGCAACCCCGAGCGCATGGCCTTCATCCTCGGTCAGGAGAGCTACTTTGATTTCCGTGACCTCCTCGAGGGCAATATCCCGTCCGAGCGCGGACGTATAATCGGCCCTCGTGCGTCCTCTCTTCTCTCATATCATTTCGTATCGCCTGACTGTGATTTCGCAACCGCACCCCAGACTCCACCATCCACGTCGCCTTGGGCGGCGACATGGCTCAAGGTGTCCGCTTGAGTGAGTCAAGATCTCATCACCATATTCTCACGCTGCGTTCTTACTGACCGCTCTTGCTCTCCTCCAGACTCTTCCGCCGCCAACGACCCTCTCTTCTACCTGCACCACACGAACGTCGACAGGCTGTGGTCGGCGTGGCAGGCGCTCGACCACCCCGCCCGTCTGACAGCGTTCGAGGGCAACACGGTCATGATCGATGCCACGGCGGAGCGCCTCGGGAAGGCCTCGCTCGACGACCCAATGATCTTCGGCGGGATGATGGACGGCGTCGCGGTGCGCGATGCGATGGACACCACCCAGTTTCCTCTTTGTTACACGTACTCAAGTCTTACGGTTAGCCCGCAAAAGTAGAGGTGAGCTCTTCTTTTCCCAAGCTATAGTAGGCTGTACTTGGAACTGACGAAATACGTCCCTTGCGCGGGACAGTCCCACATCGCGGTTTCCGTCCCCGACTACCTCTGCAGCTGGCCTCCCACAATCCTTTTTTCTCATCTATCGTGGACCGTTTATACACTATAAAATCACATTTTCTAAATCCACTCATTAGCAAATGCCATTATTCTCTCTTTCAACATTCATTGTAAACACGGACTTCTGCTCTTCCTCTCGCAACCTTCGCCTTCACCTGCACTAGAAATGCGTTACACTCGTCCCCAACTCATTGATAATTGACACTTATTACCATGCATGTACCGCCATATCGATGCCTTTCGTTCCTTGTGTTCGGTTGATTTAAGTCGTGTGCAGTTCTGTCAGGTTCCCAATCAATTTAAGCCAGCAAGCGCTATCAAGAGCACCGACGCCGACTGAGTCGACCTACTGTTCGACATGCAGCTTCTGCCAGTATGGAATTCATATTTTTAATAAAGGCTTTATGTTTATGCATGGCCTCGAAGTGCTCGGGTATCGCGAACGGTTTAGGGGAAACCGTTTCGTAGACGCCGAGTTGGACGGTAGTTGATTATGCGGATGACGGTGAGGCTACCTAATGCTCTTGTGGACATCCCAACGTCATAAGTAGTTCAGGATATTTTAAGTGAAGCCCGTCGGTTCGCGATGGAGCCCAACTGCACCCTTGCCTACCGCGTGAGCCCAAAAGTCTCATCCAAGGTCTTTGCGGCTGGCGGTTTGTGTTCTGCCGCAACACATTGTTTTGGGCCCACAGGACCCGTTCCATATCAGGTAAAATAGGTGCACCAATCCTTATCATAGAATGTGGGCGCTTTGAACGCGAACTCGGGTTGGAGGAGACGAGTTGCGGTCGTTTGCAGCGTGAACATACAAGCAGTCCACGCTTAAACGGCTTGTGCACCCACGTAATTCTCCATATTTTAAGTCAATCATAGCCTCAAATTTTCTGATTACAGACATAGTGAAGCTTGCAATGCGTGGTATTTTCGGGCGAGCCAGAAAGGCTCTTGGTGATCTCTGCATGGTGAGCGACCGAAGGTAATGGAACACGGCTTGGGGGTGACGAGGAGAGCCTTGAGGCCTTTGGCATTCAAAGCACGGGTCGCAATACATATATGATGCGGTGAAGTCAGGGAGCGTGAAATCAGAGAGCTCGTACAGAGCGTCCAAGCGCACAGGAGGAAGACGTTTGGAGGTCGTTCCTGGAAGAAACATGAAGGTGAGCGAGAGTTCTAGCTCATGCGTAAAGTCGGGTAGCGCACCTGCATGACGAACGGTTGCCGCCTCCTCCGATGTCTTGTCGCCCCAGTACATGTGGGGCGACCTTTCGTCGATGAGGTCCACGAGCGTCTGGAAATTGCCATATGCGGCCCGCTGGGGCTCACGCGGGCGACGAGTGGTGACGAAGGTCACAAACGCAGCGCCAAGCCCACAGAGAGGTAAAGGATCTGTGCGTCGTCAATGCCGCAGCCGTGTGGCTTGGTCAGCGGGAAAATAATTGATTTCAGGAACCTGATACTCTTACTTGAACCGGCCTCATAATTGTAAAGTTACTGACTGGCATCGCATTCCCAAACATCCAGTGCAGCAACGCCTTCGCAGTGAGGAGAATAAGGCCCGGCCAGTTCTTGATTGCCGCCAAGAGCGAGTTTATGGTAGGATGAGCACCGGACCTACTGGAAGCGGCACGCCAGGCGTGCTCATCCCGGACGAGCGTTACGACGAGCTCACACAGTGGAAGTTGAAGGTGACGAAGCTTTGAATCACGAGCGTGATCACGACGTTGCCGAAAGAGGCAGGGACAGGATGACTGGATTCGAGAAGGCTGACTGTGTTATATTGAGCTGGCCGGCTAGTAGGGAGGAAACTCCAGCTGAGAGGGGGATCGCCCTCATCCCTGCGCCTGGCGATGATAGCCCATATGATACCGCCCCACAGAAGGCTGGCCGGGACAAGGGCCCATGTGAACCATACTACACGACGGACGGAAGAGTGAGAATCTATGCTGAACGCTTCAGATCACGAGGGTAAACGGGTCCGAGGATGCAGACTGCGAGTCGGCGACGGAGCGCATCAGCGAGCGGGCACAGGGTGCAACAGTCCGCCGGCAGCAGCAGTCGGAGCTACATCGAGTGGGCTGCTGCTCCAGGTGGGAACCGTCGTGCATAGTAAGATGGCAAGAGCAAGAATGCCTTGAAGTATGATAGCAACACCAGCGACCATAGGTAGGAAGGAGTAGACATAAGTGAACTCCTCCACCGCCGAGCCGTCTTTGCGAGGAATATAGTAGCTTGTCGCAATGCCAGCGCTTGCTGCATACGAGACCAGAAGAGCCAAAGCAAACATTTCATTGATAAGAAAGCCGTTAGCCGCTCCGGAAGTCGAAGAGCAGTAACGCTTACACTCACAGCCAGTGCCGTTTGCACCAGCTAGTGCCAGTGCCGAATGCGAGCAGTCTCAGCTTGTGGCTGCCCATTCGCTGTGCTCTCTTCCAAATAGTAACCGTGGAAGTAAGCTTATTGTTACGTTGAAATTAAGGGAGGGGTAAAGTATTGGAGGATTATTGGAGGACAAGGCAAAGGCGAATGCATCGTCCCAACTGAAGGTTGAAAGTATGAAGCCAGTTTGAAATTGAGGTCTCCTGTCCAGGTCAGAAGTTATTTGTATGATGTGTAATCGTGGTGGCAAGTCCAGTCCAATGGCGGTCAAGTAATTCATCCAAACAGCCACCGCTGCTCGAGACGCTTTCTTCCCCGATTGACTTAATCTACAGGGCAGCCGCCGAGGTCTCCTTTTCTGACCTTGGGAAGTGCATGTTGAATTCCTCGAGGGTGACTGACGCTGCATTCACCTTGCAAGGTAGCGTCTGGGCTATACATGCCCTTTTCATAATTCATAGATGTACCCCACACAGCACTGCACCGTTGAAGCATGCCACTCCAGAATTGACACACCAAACACCGATATTATGAAAGCCAGGTCTACACAAACACTCCGCCCTCCTCGCTTAGTCACTCCTTGTTCGCGGCGCCAGCGCCGTTGTCCACCTGCTCAGGGATGCGCCACTTGTACTGCGCGCCCACGTGGTCGTCCCGAAGGTGCTTTTGGCCCACACCGAAGTAGTTCTCACGGGCCGTAAGCGGCTCCCCGTCCTTCGTGGCGGGGAAGTCGGCCCGATGCAACCCGCGACGTTCGAGCTCAGGAAAGAGCAGCTCGACAATGTCCTCGAACGTGCTTGGGAAGCCGATGTAGCCGAAGTTGAAGCCTGAAAAACAAGGGGAGGTGGCAAGATGAGTGAGGTGTGAGAGTGGCGAGAGGCGTTTGAGGGAACGCACCGTCGACGTCTCCGACTTCCACCCAGCGCTCAAGCTCGTCGGCGACACTCTCTGGCGTGCCGACAAGTGCCGGGCTGTTTCCACCAAGACTGCCGGAAGACGGAGCTCAGTTAGAATCGTGACATCTTTTCTACGTGACTCGAACTCACGCGACATGCTGAGCAATGCGGGCTTTGGTCCACTTCGGGACATCCGGAAAGCGACTGATGGAAGAAACACACAGCAAAATTAGCGAGGGCATTCTTTCCATCAAGGTAGAAAGAAATGCTCACTTCGAGTATGTCTCAATGGTCTGTTATGATGCTTCAAAGTCTGAGCGGCTTCCTACAAAGGCTACCCAGCAACGAAAATGCCTTCACTCACCGATTTGACTGCGTTCGACTCCACAAGACGAAGCTCCTCGTCGTCATTATAGATACCGAGGTCGTTGCCAGTCCACCTGAAATCAAACTCGGATCAGCTTCCAGCATTTTTCGCAGGCCAGGCCCACTGACTCACCCTCCAAGGAGAACCAGCGCGCCCTCGATGGACTGGACCTTCCTGTGCGCCTCCAGCTTCGCCTTCGCTTCCTCGGCAGTGCGTCCGAGTATGACGGTGATGCCCGCAACGGCCTTGACCGACCGCGGGTCGCGCCCGATCTTGCTCGCACCTGCGCGCACGGTGTCCACCCTCTTGCGGACGATACGCGGATCCGAGCCGCTGACGAAGATCGCCTCCGCGTGGCGGACAGCGAAGTCGAGACCAGGACCAGAAGATCCTGAACACGGAAAGGTGTTAAGTTCCCGGTTAAACTTCAGAGTAGAGAATGCCCCTTACCGGCTTGGAAGATGAGAGGAGTACGCTGAGGCGACGGCTCCACAATGTGTGGACCGCTGACATTAAAGACTATAGTGTGTGTGTGTGTTAGGTGATAAAAAGTCAGGTTAACCCAAGACAACGCAGAAAATATAAATTTGAGAAGACCCACATTTGCCCTTGTGATTGATCTCACGAACCCGCTCGGGCACGTAATAGAGATCTTTCTCGACGTCCAGCACCTTGGCGTCGTCCCTCCAGCTGAATTCCCAAAGCTTGTACAGGACCTGCAGCCTCAATTGTCAGGAGGAGCGTTTCCACAAGGATCGGTAGAGGTAAGTGCGAGAGGAACAGTACAGGAAAAGGTGACTTACCTCCAGGTACTCGTGAGCGCGCTCGTACCGTTCCGAGTGCTGGAGCTGCTGCTTGAGTCCATGGTTGCGGGCAGCAGAGTCGAGGTACGAGGTGACGACGTTGATCGCTACGCGACCTTGGGTGAGGTGATCCAGTGTCGAGTAGCGGCGCGCGACGGTGAACGGCGCCTGGGCCACCGAGGTGAGCGGTGCTTTCGGAGAAACCAAAGATGGTCTTTACTTCGTACGTCGTCGATTGGGTGATGCCGAACGCGAGGTTTTTGGTACTATAGACATGCGACATGTCAGTCCACCGTTCAAAGGCAGGCTTCAGATGTTGCCTTACACGGCAGCCATGGCACTGATGGCCTGGAAGGGGTCATGCACCGGAAATTGCTATAAACAAAACAAAATTAAGTACGGTTGCGGCCGTATCGGGGCATAAAAGACGCACTGCACCCGTGCGCAACGCCGCATCCAGGTTGCCGTTGTACACATCGTAACCGCCCAACACGTCCGCGATACTGATGCAGATGGTTCAGTACACTGGCAGTATCAGCACAGAGTATGAAGGATATCACAAGATTGCATTGAACCTGCCCTTTTCTGCCAATTTTGCGAGCTTTTACGTACCCATGAGCTTTGGCTGTAAAGACAAACGCGAAGGACGAAGTGAATACGCACGTTGGTCCAGTACTTCAATGTCGCGAACTCCCTGGCCCGGTCCCCGGGGAACTTCCACTGGCCCGGGGACAAATGCCCCGGAGTGTTCATAACAAACGCGTTGAACACCAGCTGGCGCTTTGGCTGGGCATCGGGGGCGGCGGTTGCGTAGGGAACAGAAGACATGATCGAGAGAAGGTTAGCGTGGTGCCCTGTCTGTTGAAGAACGCAGAGATGGACCTTCGAAACAAGAGCAAACTTGACCCTCTGAGAGTAACTGATAAGTCTGCGCTGATGTGCTTTACCCCGACCTTCGCGTCAGGACAGCGATTGAGCCATCCCATTCAAGAAGCACGCCATGGCTGCCCACAATAAAGTGAGTTCGGGCGTCTTGCAATCATGGTATGCAAGCCTATGTACGCACGTACAATGGTCATTCTAAAAAACGCAAGGGTGGGAATGAAATTTCTGATGAGGAAAGATGCTTTGAAGCAAATAGTCATGTACGACTGTTTATATGGAGCCAAGCAAGCAGACGACGCGAGCATGCCAGCACTACAAGGCGACTGGAGGAGAAGGACATGACACTAAGTGGTCTGAAAGGTTTAGTACCGAAGAGACAAAGCTCAACACCCGCGCACCAAACGGCTCAAGCTGACATGGAAAGGCAATGGAAAGGCAATTGCCTCGTGGACCCGTTGGCTTTTCAGGTGCATGTCGGCTTTGCAGGTGCATCACTATTCAACATAGCTTCCACCTCTGGCATAACCTACGAGAAAGAGCGGATTATACTGGACAATGCACGCGCCGGGCGCTTTCTCTCTATCACGGTGCAGACTCAGAGTCGGAAAGGTGTGCTGCTCGTGTCCCACCGAACACCCACGGAGTCTTTCAAAGTGATATTGAAATGATAAAAATGGGGAATTCTAGTTGTGAATAACGCCTAAGGAGAGTTACCAATTTAGAACATGCCGAAGAGGCGGAGGACGATCGAACGCGAACGCGGCGGCTTCTTTCCTTCTTCCTGGCTTTCATGTTCTGTTGTCCTGATCGTCCCATCGCCCACGCATACGTTGCAAACCCTTTCAAAATCCTACCCAAACCTCCGTCGCAAATATCTGAGACTCACTTCATATCCACGGGTTCGAGCATCGTGGTCGTTCACGCTCCAGCCGCCGCGTCCCCACCCAGCATCCCACGTCCGCTCCCATTTCGGCCCTCAAAAGCCTCGGTCACCTCAACCAGAAGGAAGATCAGTCTGCTCTCCCTGACTTGGTTGGCGTGCCCGCCGGCTTCCGGTTCAAGTCGAAGAACCTCACCCCTTGAGTGTTTCGTGCACGAGACGTTCTTCAGGGCCAATGGGTCAGGGACGAAGAAGCAGCGGAAGGCGTTGAGCGAAGGTGCGTTCTGATGAAATACACTCTCCCAAATCTCGAGCTTAAACTGGAGGAGCTCCAGAGGAGGGCATCAACTCGCGCGCTGGGGCGGTGGTTCTACGCTCGGCAGCCGAAAAGAGCCCCCACTCGCCGCCGTCGCCCAAAGTCAAAGTCGAGTAGCCGAGCGAGCCCACGAACCAGTCTCTCCACGCCGCCCTCCCACCTCGCGCTCAACCACATATAGCCGCTGCGCTCGGCGGACCGTCCGCCTCGCACATCTCCCGCAGCGCAGCCGTCGCGTCGACCGACCAGGGCACCGCCGCCGACTTCGCTGGCCCCATCCCGGCCGGCGCGATCAAGAGGATCCCCGCGCAGGAGCTGGTCAAGGCGCTCAGATGCCTTGCTGCGGTTGGGAGGCTGGCGATCCTGCCGCAAGGTGCGTGTGTGTGCTTATCGATGAAGGAAGACTTCTCATTTTCGCATGCAGCCCCTCCGCCTCTGCCTCTGCGTCTGCCTCAAGTTCGGCACCCCTTCAGCGAGTACCACCCCCAGAGCTTCCCTCCCGCCCACGCCCAGCTCCAGAACCAGCAGCTGGGCTCCTCGCGTCGCACGCTGCCCATGCAGCGTACGCGGCACTGCTTCCTCCGCAGCCGCTCGTCTTCCACCCGCTGTCACTTCCTCCCACTCTGTCCGGTGAGATATTTGCCCCTTATCTCCGTCTCGAAACGGGAGGCTGAAGTACCTACCATTATTTTCTTGGCAATGCCGCCGCTTCGAGCCAGCTGCCGGGCTGGCCGCAAGCTCCTTACCATTGAAAGTGTAAGTTTTCTTGCAATGAACGATTCTTGACCATCTTGAAAAAGAGAGTTTTCATTGCTGGCGTGTGAGGCCTGAGAGTTGAGAGAAACAAAAAAGTCGTAGTCAGATACTCTACCATTGAGCCAGCCGGCCGTGACCGACGCAGGGATCGAACCTGCAACCCCCTGATCTCAACTACCGC